>JABUQX010047924.1:0-5000 GCA_015478945.1 Trachelipus rathkii
ATATAAATATATATATATATATATATATATATAGATAGTAGGTATATATATATAGAGAGAGTATATATATGAGAGAGTATATATATATATATATATATATATATATTTCATTAACTGTAATAATAATCATGATGACTGGCGTCACTACTATTTTTATTTATTATTAATTTATTTATTTTAAGACATTAATATATATATATATTTTGTGTGTTGAGAGAAAAAAAGAAGTTTATATATATTTCATTTTTTAGTCATTATTTGGAGACTTTCTTTTTGCCTTTTTAATATATACAAACTTGTAGTACCAAAGTTTACTCTAAAAAAGAACATTTTTGAATGTCTTAAACTTTATATCTAGTAACAACATCTCAGTAGTGACTGTCATAGCCTTTGAATTTTACTGGTTACTTCCATTTTTCTCAATAGATTATCAAAATGTGTTTTGTTTCTCTCAAAAACATGAGAACATTTTAGTTTATTAACTAAGAATATGACAATAGCCGGATGGGGAAGGACATCTTATAGTAGGTTATGAATTCTATCTATCTATCTATCTATCTATCTATCTATCTATCTATCTATCTATCTATCTATCTATCTATCTATCATTGATGATTTTGTCTCCTAGTTACTTCCCCTTCTGTTCTTCTATTCATCAATTATTTATTTAATCTTAAATCTCATTCACACATTTTTTCATTTATTGATTTAACCTTTTTGTTAAGTCTAATTTTCCACCATTTTTCTCTTATTTCCTACTTTACATTTACCTTTTGTGAAAGCCATACATTTAGGCCTTTATTTCCTTATTTTCATCCAATTTTATTTACGAATATATTTTCCGACTTTATTCTTATATTTTCTCTACTTTTATTTACTTCTTTTTAACTAACATTTCCACCTTTATTTTCCTATTTTTTTTCCTATTCATTTATTTACCTTTAGTTATGGCTATAATTTCTCATTTTTTTTTCTTATTTTCTCTAATTTATTTAATTTTTGTTAAGGCTATATTTCACCTTTAACCTCTTGTTTTCTTCATATTCATTTAAGGCTATATTTCCGAAATTATTCTCTTATTTTTCTCCAATTCATTCGACTATTAAGACTACATTACTATATTTATTCTCGAATTTTTTTCCTATTTATTTAACTTTTATTGTGACTATATTTTTTTTCTTTATTCTGATATTTTTTTCCTTTCCTTTAACTTTATTAAGCTTATATTTTTACCATTATACCCCAATTTTTCTCCTTCTAATTTACTGTTTCTTGGGGCTATATTTTCACCTTTATTCTCTTATCTTTCTCAAACTCTAACTTTTTTTGAGACTTTATTACCATCTTTATTCTTCTTCTTATTTGGCATTTATAATGATTACATTTCCGATTTTATTCCATATATTTCTCTCATTCATTCAAATTTTTAGTCAAGATACATTTTTATATTTATTTTCTTATTTTTTTTCAAATTCAGTTAACTTTTATTAAGGCTTTATTCTCAAATTTATTCTCATTTTCTCAAATTTCTTTTTCTTTTTTCTCAAATTTAGTTAACTTTTATTAAGGCTTTATTCTCAAATTTATTCTCATTTTCTCAAATTTCTTTTTCTTTTTTCTCAATTTTAGTTAACTTTTATTAAGGCTTTATTCTCAAATTTGTTCTCATTTTCTCAAATTTCTTTTTCTTTTTTCTCAAATTTAATTAACTATTATTATTAAGGCTTTATTTCCAGCTTTAATTTCACAATTTTTCTCTAATCATTCAACTTTTGTTAAGACTACAGCTTTATTTTCACAATTTTCTTCTAATTTTTACCTTTCATATAACCATTATTCATGGCTTATTTTCATGAATTTGTGAACTCGCTTTTTTGAATAGCTTGTCATAGAAACATAAAACATTTATATAGATTAAATTTTAGTTAGTAACTAAATCTATTTGGAAGATTTTGAATTCAACTTTTTCTATTATTCAATAAATATTTAGATATTTTTATATTTAAATAACTTTAGTAGGAACCATTTACTTTTTCTTTTAAGCTGATCCTCGAGCAACGGATACACCCAAGCAGGCTAAAGTACCGCTGATACCTCTTGATATGTGCAAAAAGGCATACGAAGAAACTTTTCAGAATGTTATGATTGACGAAACACAAATCTGTCTGGGAGGAAATGGCAGGGATACTTGCCCAGTAAGCAATGATATATATATATATATATATATATATATATAAGTTATATATATATAGATATAAATATACATAAAAAATTAATGATAATTTGTATTGGGTAGTTTAGTTAGATATATAACGTATGGTGGATTAGTATTTAGTATATATATATAATAGTATATTATATATATATATAGCAATATATAATAGATATATATATAGTATGTAGGTATATAATATATTATATGATAATGAAGTATACTGTAATGTATGATGTATAAGTACTTCAGTGTATATTATTGCTATATATATAATATTATAAGTAGTATATATAGTAATATATATATACTATACTAGTAGTATATATAGGATAGTAGCACTACTAATATATATAGTAGATTAGTTATTAAGTATATAGTTATATATAATAATAAATAGGTTATATAGTATATACCATCATATTCGTAGTATATAATATATATATTATATATATATATAAGTTTATATATAAGTCATTTTGAATATATATATAATATATACTGTATATATATATATAGTTATATAATATATATAGTTATATATACTATAATATAAGTAAATGACTGAAAGAGGAAAATTTTAATTAGAAATGGACCGAATATTCTCCCGTTTTCAATATTCGTATTGGACCACATTTGCAAATATTAAGAATACAAAAAATTCGTATTCACGAATATTAAACAAAAATTATTCGTATTCGTACTTGCACACATGAATGAACATGAGAATATAAAACCGTGCCACTGGAAATTGTCTAGAGATTTTAGCAATTTTTATGATAAGGTGTGAACCGAACTCCTTGAGTTGACTTCATGTACCGACTTAAGGTCATGGCAGTAACTGTGTGGTCACACTCGAAGTCTGATGTACAATTTCTGAACTTTATTAATATTGATGATAGTACGTCGGTGGAATCTATACCATGCGAATCAACTTTTCACTAAAACTTATATTAAAGCAACTGCGTAGTGGAATCGCTCAATTCAGAGTGGTTTGTGGGATTACTATCGCATTTTTTCCAATGATTGTTATTGTGGTAATTATTCCCGAACGGAAGAATAATATCTTAGGTTAGAGAAACCGATTCTAAACAGCAACACATAAGCAAGGAAGAGAAAGAAAAGTAAAAAGTAAAAGAGGATAGAATCTCTAACAACGCTTTCAATATTAAAGTAATAAAATGATCGATTCACCTTTCGCCACGTTGAAGACCTTGGCTTTGTACGGATAACGAAGAAAGATTTGCCTGTTAACCACTACGTGGAGGGATCATACTAAATAAGAGATATATTTTTGTGATGAAATTGTATGACTGCGACAAAACTCAAGAGTTTTAGAATTAAATAATCCTCTATTTCCGAACACTAGATCATCGCAAGGCCTAAGTTTCTCCTCCAAGCGAATAGTTATATACTCAATCAGGTATTTCCCTTTACTTTTTTTTTTGCTTGACTAGTCCAATGCCGTAGCAGGAATTACAAAACTGACAAATCTTTATGTGTTTGTGTGCAGAAGCACCACTGAATCTGTCACCAAGGGTGAATATCCTAGATGATTGGTTCACCTGTGCCATTGAGAGATAGCTGGCGTCAATATAACGAACTGTTTTCTTTCTGGCAGTGAATAGCACAAGCTCAGCGTCCATTCATCCTAGGAAGCCTTACCATTAATGTCTATAGTATCATCTCAAAACATTGAGTTTATACTGTGAATATCGTTACTCAAAAATGTAGATCAATTTATTGCACACTTCGATAATCATTCGATCATGGCTAAAGAAAGAACTACAAGAGAAATACAAGAATGAATATTAAGTGCTTCACAACCATGCGCTGGATCTCACCTCGTTCGAATGAAAATAAGGACTGTGAGAACTATAGTAATCTCTCTACTTGATGAAAAAATCTCTTGATATCAGCCGTGAAAATTCATTGTAAGTGCCACTGTATCCCTTTTTGAATATCCTTGAGATAGTCAGCAACATCGTATCAATAAGCTGGCGTGACACTCTGTAGGAAGTTTTAGTCTTCCAGAAAAATGACAGTCAAGAAATAAAGATGATGACAGCGAGCAAAAAAAAAATTTAGATTAAAAAATAAGGTTTGGATTTCAGTAGAGAGCGACGAACCTTGCATTCTATAATTAGTTTTTGAACCCTAGACACAAAACAAAAATATTCGACCTTCTCAATTCCCTTAAGAGCGCAGTGACACTTAACCTCTTGAAATGTGGAAGGAAATTAAGAAAAAATAAGAAAATAGATGAAAGTTTCACCCTCCATGAATAGGGCTATGGCCGTGAGGTGTTATTTTTTTGTAATAAAAAACAAAAGAAAGAACAAATTATTTATATATATACTATAGTTTATATATATAGGTTATATATATTAATATATATGTATAAACTTATATAATATAATATAATATATATATAGAGTATATATATATATATTACTATAAATATATTTATAGTATATATTATATAAATATATATATATATATATACCTATGATATATATTATACGTATATATATAGGCATATAAAATATATATATAGTATATAGTAATATATATTAATTATATATTATATTATATAGTATATATAGTATACTATAATATATATATATAATATATAATATATTATATTATATAGTATAAAAGATGAATATATATATTATATATATAGTATATTAGATATATATAAATATACGTCTCTGGATCCTATATACACATATAATATATAGTAAAAAAAAAATATTTTTATACTGACTATTAGTCTATATAATAT
>JABUQX010047924.1:10000-14020 GCA_015478945.1 Trachelipus rathkii
TATATATATATATATATAATTTATAATATATATATATATATATACATATCAATATATACATATTTATATATATATAATATATAATATATATATTATATATTTATATATATATTATATGGCTATATATATATACTAATATAAAATAAAATAATATATATATAATATATATATATATCCTAATATATATAAAATTAATATATATATATATCTATATATATATATATATACTATATACTACTACTATATATATATATATATATAGCTATAATATATATTAGGGTTGGCCGAACGCACCGGGTGCGGTGTGGGGTGATGCGTGGTGCGCTTATTTTGGTGTGCGGTGCGGTGCGGTGCGCAGCAAAATTTCAGCGGCCTGGTGCGGTGCTGGTGCGGTGCGGTGCCGGTGCGAAAAAAAGCGGTGCAGAAGAAAAAATAAAAGTGCGGTGCGGAGCAAACGAAAAAAATAACAGGTGGCGGTGCGTGCCTGGTGCGGACATTAAATCACACCGCACGCACGACCAATTTCTGACAATTTCTAAAAGAAAGATTGAGTTGGATATATATATATATATATTATATATAGTATATATATATATATATATATTTATATATCATATATATATGCTAATATAATAGTATATATATAAATATAAATAGCAATGGGTACGCGCTTTGTGTATATCCATTCGCTAACACTGATGGTAGGAAGGCAACGGTTTACAAAAGTTATATTCTTGGAGGCAGGAAAATTAACGATGTAGGACAACTTACGTTTATTGCAAGCAGCTTAGCAGGGGGGGCCGGGGGGGGGGGGGCGCCGTCCTGTATTCCTATTCCGAGTTTTATAAGAATTAACAAGTGATAGGCTAACAATGTTCGTTTCCATTACGATGTCATTACGTTCCTTCTAATTAATATACATACACAAATGTAACCGAACCATAAATTTCAGAGGTTATTCCTTTTTCAGTATCCTCTGTTCTCCTGATTTTTATTCCTTGACAGTGAGTGTTTGTCTGAGGATTATAATACTCCTTCGGAGTATTTGCGAGAGGAATGAGTTATTGTCTGATGAATCATATGATATCCTTCCAAATGATTGAAGTACAATGATACAATTGGTTACAATAAAATTGACATGGGATCGGAAGACATTTATTTTATCATCAGTGCGGCCGTACTGGCAGATAGATTCATTACGTTCTTGCAACCTTAACATAATTTGCAGGGTAACGTCATGTATTACTGAAAGTTAGCGAACTTTAAATCTGCCCTGTATTTTCTTTAGCTCTACAATGAGTCATGGTCAAATGAATAAAGTGTGTCGCAATTGACCTATATTTTTGAGAGAACTTCGCTGACAGTTGTTTGAGATTTCACAGCATTTCTAATGTTGATGACTGATGAAGTTTGGGCTGTTCACTCAAGAAAGAAATAGAATTTTCTTTATATTGACACCAGCATCTCTCATGACACAGTGAACATCATCTGGGGATAGGTTCCATTTCGCCAACATTCCATTAAATATGTCACTGAGATATTCACCTGTATAACGTTCAGAGCACAACAAAAAATTTGACTACTGAAATATGTCAACGGCATGAATACTCGGAGAAAACAAAGAATGCTGGTTGAGTATTTGACCATTCGTCGGTGGAGAAAGCTAACTTGGTTATTATTTGATAGGAGGTTATTAATTTTGAAACTTTAATTTTAACGCTGTCCTACATTTTCTTTCAAATAATATCTCTGTAGTATTTTTTTCTTAGTACTGTGTTGAAAGAGACCGATACTTTCGTTAGCCATACAAAGCCTAGAATTTAAACCATCACTATCATTTCTGTAAATTTATTATAAAATGATTTTTCGTTTCAGTGTCCCATATATTTGTATTTTTATGTTAGTTTCAAGAGTAATCTGCTTCGTTCTTAAACTTGGAATTGGGGATCCTTTGCTCTTTTACTAATTTTTTTTTCTACAGTTTACTTGTGTTTACTGTTTAGATAGTTCTTAATCCAGATGTCATTCTTCCTTTCTGAGAATAATTACGGTTGCAAAGAGTACAGGAAACAATATGGAAGTAATCTCAAGCAACACTGGATAAAGATGTCATTGAGGAATTGTTTTTGATGTGTCGATCCCAGTCCCCGAAATAAGGTGGGTGGAAAGTTACGATGAATTGTTACGATATAGAAAAGTTTTTAAAGCAATTGTTGAAGCTTTAGCAGGAGCTTGAGATGGACTAAAATATTGAACTTTAAGAAACCTCAAATCTTATGAAATCTGTAATTACGAGTGAATTGGTTACAAGTTTATTATGTTTCAACTTTCAACTCCGTCTTACATTAAGTACTAGTCTCCATCATTAGTGACAGCAACTGCTCTTAACCATATTGAAAATGTGATGCTGGCTTTGAAGGATTTTGTCGGAAACATCGATGAAATTTTTTAATCATTTTGTAAGTTGCAGCAGAACTTCTGCTTTCTGTTAATGAAGAAATGAATACGCCCAGTGTCAGGAACAATGTAATACGAAAAGTTTGAATGAGTCAAAGGAGATTTTACTCTTCATCAGTGGGATTCAATCACTGGACTCTGCGTCGCTGAGTTAACAGTAACCGGGCACTCTATCCACTAGACCATCCACATTCCCAATAAAGAACGTTTCAAGTCTAGCTTATAAATTCCCCCGGTCTTCTCCTCCCATAATTGCTGAGTACTCAAAGGCCAGCCTTTTCTTGATGATTTCCATAACCAGTTAGAGGGCAAATTCGTGAAGCACAGATTCATACTTACCAATCTTAGTAAAATGATTCCATCGATATATAATTAAAAATTTTACGAATTTTTGGTAAATAAACTGATGTTTACAGTACAATGGATTGTTGTAAGGATTTTAGCAAGCTATCTCACTCATACATAAACTATAGAAAGATATTTTTCTCCTCTGAAAAGGCCCAAAAAATACTTTCTCAATTCCACAGGGAAGTAAAGACTAACAGCAAACAATATAAACGACAGAAGTTATTAATAATTTTTCTGTTAATAGAGCAGGAATAATAATATTTAATTATTTATATATATATAATATATATATATATATATATATATATATATATATAATATATATATATATATATATATAGTATATATAATATATAGTAATATAGAGTTAGGTAATATATATATATATATATATATAATGTATTTTTGGAAAATTTCTGACAATTTGGAATTTTTTTTTATTTTTTTTTATATTTATATTTTTTTATATTTTTTTTGATGTATTTTTTTATTTTTTTTATATTTTTCTAATATATAAGATAATATGTGTCAATAAACATTTCACCGAAAACGCCGCCTAGTTTCCAAGATACAAGGTGAATGAAACTTATGTGGGAACATATCTGATATATTCCATTGCCCGTCCCGTGCCACATCTAAACCTTTAATAATAAGCACAAATATAACGTAGGAAAGGTTACCTAACCTGTTATTTACTAGTTCCGTATCTCGCTTCATTTATACTATAATACTAGTCCGTATCGCGTCAAGTTCTGTGTTCGTGTTGCTCATATTTTCAAAATGAATTACACATAGTGAAATGTGCGATATGCATTTTGAATACTGTCGTATTCATTAACAGCCTCTCGCAGCCACTGCGTCCCTCTATTGGAAAGAAATGTACCTAATCGTGTCATCCCGCATCATACAATGTTTGCACGTCTCCCTCAACGTCTTAGAGAAACAGGAAGTTTTAAAAAACTTACTAATAGAAAACGGGCACCTCGCACAGTAATCAACTTCCAGATGTCGAAGAACAAAGTTCCCCAGAACTGAGGACAGTCCCCTACAACAAGTAGCCAGAAAGATGCTGCAACACCACATGTAAGTCATTCGACAATTCTGTACCTTATCAACATCCAACGAAGTGCCAGGCACTTGTACCACAGATTTCCCTGCCAAGAAGTAGCTTTGTGTCGATGAGCAACAGAAATTACAGACAATCCTCACGCAATT
>JABUQX010047925.1:0-18029 GCA_015478945.1 Trachelipus rathkii
AAAGTGATTAAAAAAGGCAAACTACCTTTAAAAAAATGCAAATACCTTATAAAAAGAATACTATTAAAAAAGGCAAATACTATTAAAAAGGCAATACCTATTTAAAAAAGGCAAATACCAATTAATAATGAAATCTTATTAAAAAGGCAATACCTATTAAATATGCAAATACCTATTAAAAAGGCATAATAGCCTATTAAAATTGCAAAATATTTATTTAGTACATCGCGCACATCAGGAGACTGGAGAAGATACCTATTAAATAAGGCAAATACCTATTAAATGTTATTATCAATACCTATTAAAAAGGCAATACCTATTGAAAAGGCAAAATAACTATTAAACAAGGGCAAAATCAATATAGTAAATGACAATACTTTATTAAAATTGCAAATACTTATTTACAAAGGTAAATACCTATTAGAAAAGGCAAATCCATATTTAAAAAGCGCAAATACCTAAAAATTGCAATAAAATATTAAAATTGCAAATACCTATTAAAAAGGCAAATACCTATAAAAGAGGGCCAAATACTATTAATAATTGCAACCACCGTATACAAAAGGCAAATACAGTATTAAACAGGCAAAATACCTTATTAAGCAGGCAAATACCTATTAACAAAGCAAATACCTATTAAGAAGGCAATACCTATTCTAAAAAAGGCAAATACCTATTATAAAAGCAAATACTATGGAATAAAATGCAAATGAACTTTTTAAAAGGGCAAATACCTATTAAAAAGTGAAAATCTATTAAAAGGCAATACCTATTAAAAAGACAAATACTTTAAAAGACAAATACTTTTAAAAAGGCAATACCGATATTAAAGCAAATCCTATTAACAAAGGCAAATACAGGGGACTTCGCAAACGTTACGCTGGTAGCGGCGGGAATGGATGAGGCGGTATATAGATTACGCCCAGTAGGGCTCTCTCGACAGCGCAGGTTGCAATTGGTGCCTAAACTAGTTTTACTAAAATTACAAATACCTATATTAAAAAAGGCAAATACCTATTAAATATTGACAAATCCTATTAAAGGCAATACCTATTAGAAGGCAAATACTAATTAAAAAGGCAAATACTATTAAGACTTAAAGCAATACCTTTTAAAAATATGAGGTTTCAGTATATAGGGAGCTATTATTACTAAAGGCACAATACCTTTTAAAAAATGAAAATACCTATTAAAAATTGCAAATACCTATTAAAAAGTAGCAAATCTAGTAATAATATTTGCAAATACCTCTAGTTGAAATAAGGCAAATACTATATTTAAAAAGGCAGAATCTATGAAAATTTCAAATACCTTTTTAAAAAAAGGGGCAAAATACTAGTTAAAGAAGGGCCAAATACCTTGTATTAAAATTTGCAAATACTATTATAGAAGGCAACTTATACCTATTAAATTGCATATACTTATTCAAAAGGGCAATATTTATTAAAAGGTCAGCAAATTACCTATTAAAAGGCAAATAAATACACCTATTAAATTGCAAATACCTATGAAAAAGGGCAAATACCTATAAATAAGGCAATACATATATAAAAGTTGCAATAACCTGAATAAAAAGGCAAATACTTTATTAAAAGGCAAATACCTATTAAAATCGCAAATACCTATTAAAATAAGGCGAATACCTATTAAAAGAGCAAATACCTATTAAAATGGAAAAACAATTATATTAATGGGCAAAAATACTTGAATTAAGATGACAAATACCTATTAAAATAAAGGCAAATACTATTAAAATGCCATGTACTATTATAAATTTGCAAATACGCTATTAACAGGCATTACTATTAAAAAGGCAAATACTATTAAAAAGGCCAAATACCTAATGAAATTGCAAATACCTTCACATGAAAGGAAAGATACCTAATAATTGCAAAATTAAGTAGTTTAAAAAGGCAAATAAACTTATTTAAAGCGTAATCATGTTAAATTGCAAAATAAACGTATGGTAAAATAGGCAAATACTGATCTAGAAAGGGCAAATAACATTATTAAAAATTGCAAATAACCTATTAAAAAGGCATATACCTATTAAAGAGTCAAATAAAACTATTAAAAATGCAAATACTATTAAAATGCAAATAACTAGAAAAAAGAAAGGAAATCCTATTAAAAAGGGCAAATACCTATTAAAGTAGCAAATATTATTTAATAAAGGCCAAATACCTATAAATTGGCAATACTATTTAAGTTAAAGGAAAATACCCATTAAATAAAAATTGCACTACGTTTCAACAGGCAATCTTTATTTTATAAAAGGCAAATACTATTCTAAAAGAGCAATACCTATCTATAAAAAGGGCACGAAATACTTTAAGAAGCGCAAACACAAATAATAATCATATCTTATTAAAAAGGCACTACTATTAATATATGTGCAAATATTTTAAAAAGGCAAATACCATATAAAAAAGGCAAGATACCTATTAAAAAGGCAAATACCTGATAAAATAGATGTAGCAATTTAGCTTATTGAAAAATGGCATAATACCTATATTAATAAAAGGAGCAATACCTATTATAAAAAAGCCAAATATCTATTAATAAAAGGCAAATTACTATTAAAATATAGCAAATAGTATTATAAAATGCAAAATCTTTAAAACTTGCAAATATCTATTAAAAAAAGGCAACAATATCATAATTAAAAAAGGGCAAATACCTACTTACTTAAAGAGCAAATACGTTTATTAAAAATTGGCAGAATACCTCGCGTATAAAAAAGGCAAATCACAATAACAACACTAAAAAAGAGAGAGATACATATACATATATATGTGTACCAAACTACACTCTAAGAGATTGAGGCAGAGATTCAGTTAATACTAGAAGCAGTTTCAGGTCTGAAATAACAAAGGATAAAGATTAATAGCTATTTACTAACAAATAATTTCCCAAGTATTTCCTTAACTATCTAGCATCTAATATAGCCTACAAAATATTTCCAATACATCATATTCTATAATGTGGAAGATTACGGCACTTTTGGTCAAGACAAATTATAAGCCTATAACTCCTTAGGTCTCTATAACAAATACTATATATTACACCCATTAATAAATTGTGCAAGAGTTTACCGAATCGTCGCGATGCAGCAGCCCAAGCCAATCTCTAGGGTTCTCGGAATCTCACGATACACGCGACATTAACGGATGTATTCAACTAGGTTAAGGTGTCAGTTATAGCTTCGTCTAGAGGGTAAGAGTTATTAACCAGATGTGCCGAAAATATGGGACTATTAAGGATAATTATGTATAAGAGTTGGATTCTGTAACAAGTGCAAAGCATGTACGTGGTCAACGAACCATTACGCTGCTCAGAATCAAAGTGAGCAAAATTATTGGCCTCAGATAGAAGATATATGCATATCATGTTTAATATCAAGGTATAAAGTCGACTTATATATATAAGGTATTATATTTATTAAGGATATAATTATATATAAAGCTATAGGTATTATTATAGTTAGTTAAAGTATTAAGGTTTAAAGATTTAGAGTAATAATATATATAAGCTATATCTATAGAGGATGTTTATTGTTGATGAGTATAATCTGAGCGTCGATATTTTATTTATTCATTAAGAGAAGACAATCCCAGAGAATAATACTATTTATCGAGAGATACTATTTACTTATTGGTCAATATAATATCACGGAGGACATTTTTATGAGATAAGATATCTTAATCACCAAATATCACGAAGACACCTTTAAATTTTTAATTAATTAAGAGCACAACTCGACCAAGAATTATTGTTCAGAGTTAAACTATAATTTATCTCATAAGATTATTTGTGGATGTTAGATCTGAGAAGCACTTCGCCACATAATACTTATTATCTAGCGAGAAGGCAACATCCTTTTACAGATAGAAAGGGCTATTGCTCATGCGCGATACCAAACGGTTGGCGACCAGACAACGCGGCGTTGCAACACCGTGCTACCCCCCCCTAAAAGACTTGCTCCATGTGAATGAGAGAGTAAAGAGGTTTGGTCTGACAAAGTGGGCAATTCATATATTTATTCAAGCTCGAATTGTATTCACTAAATATCAGGCAAGGTCAATCAAGTTCGGTCATGATGTTATCCGTGTAGAGAAAACAGCAAAATATCTACAAAAAGTAAAATGAAATTGTACATTAGCATTGTCTGCAGAGGAGATTCATGAAAAATGCAGATCTGCAGGAGAATACATAATAAAGTTATAATATTTATAATATACTTCCACATTACATTGTAAACACTCATACATACTCAGAAAATATAATATAAATTTAATCATTTGAAGAATTATATAATAAAAAAGAAGCTATACAATATGCCCAGAGTTGTCTATATTGGAGTACTATACCATCAAGCAAACTTATATATATTATTACTTAATAGTTAATTGAAAGAATAAACGAAACATATTACCCAAAATATGTACATTTCAAGAAGAGAGAAAATAATTATTTTCTCAGAGCCGTTAATATTAATAGAGATCATTTTTCGACGCGCACGAGGAAGATGTCGAGTGATTACCTCTTATACTACTTTATTTTTCTTTTTCTATATTCAGAGATGCTGAGCATCACACCCATTTAAATGGCACTTCAATAATGAGGCCATTATTTATTTGAGCTATCATACGTGTTAAATTTAGTATTGGAGCTACCTACACTATTATATGGCAATGAGACTAATTACGAGACAATCTTCAGAGAGATATCATTAATAGAATCATGCATTACCTACTTTCTGAGGCACTGAGAGTATTAATGAGTATTTTATGATCTCTAATTATTGCATATTTATTCGACCTAATCACCTTCATGGTAACATTCCTATATTAGTTAGATCATAATCTATTTAGTTTGTGACCCCATATTCACCAATTAATTATCGACGCAAAATATACTATATTATACTACTAATAGTTTATATTTATATATATTAGGTATAATACATAATGGAACTATACCTCCCATTGAAGGGTACCACCGCTAACCCCCGTATATCGCTGGTAGACATCCTAGCCATGGTAACATCTGTATTAAATTTATTTATCGATCCCGTGACCAACCATTCATGTATCTAATTATAAATATAATAGATTTTATTATATTACCTAGTTTATATATTTATTTGATATGTCTTTTTAACACTAATACTTGATTATGTGACCTCTATGAGATTAGATATTTATCAGTCATCATTAATTACTATAACTATATAATATCATCGATACGGCATACTGCTACTAGCATTTCATATATACTATATAATAATCAAACAATTAATATAATAATAATAATAATAAATAATTTAAAATTAATATTCATATATATACTATATGAACAATACACAATAACATAATTAAGATATATATAGAAATATATAATAATAATAATATACATATGAATAAATAAATATAAATTAACTAAATATAAATATTATAAAATTATTATCAATATTATAATGAGTACTTTAATAAAAAGAGCAATAGATATTTTGTAGCATTAATATGTAAAATACAATAAAAACAAGACGAGAAAAAAAAACATCTATTCTATCGTTCCCAAAATAATATAATAAAAATAACAGAATAAGTTAAAAAATACAAAAGAAAATAAAATAAAAGGAGTAAAAATAAGACAAAAGGAAAACAAATAATAGGAATTAAAAACGATAATAAAAATTAATGAATAAAAAGAAAATAAAGAAAAGATAAATAAGATAAAAATTAAAAAATAAATAAAAACATAATAACACACAAATATATAAATAAGTAACAAGAGAGAAGTATTTCAATAGACTTATATAATTCTTAATCAATACATAAGTAGAATTATAATCATGATTAGCATAATTACCAAAATTCATACTTTACACTTGAGCACAGATCAATTAACTTTAATAAAACTTAACTACCACTGCAGAGAATCATTTACTTAACGTTACATTGAGAAACTGACAACGGCGACAGCGTAGTGACATATATTAATAATATATATAACACAAGTAATTATCTATAAAAGACTATATCCATAAGAACTTCACACAACACAGAAAATTATATGCTTTATACCAACACGATCATATATATATATATATATAAACTAAATATTTGCTTAATGTACATATAAAGCTATTGTATCAGCAAAAATAACTTGAGAGTGCATGGACAGCGTAGAGGACATAGTTAAAGCAAGTTGAGGAATTATATAATTTAATTACAAAACTATATTATATTAATCACATAGACACTTACTATAACACCATACGATGAAACCGTGACATAATTAAGCTTTTTTATATTAAAAAATTAAATAAAATAAACATAAATATAACAATATAATTAAATTATATGTTAATTGCAATATATACTTTCTTAACTAACCATACTAAATGAAGAATCAGATATAGCTATTATAAATCAACAACATATTATTCGAGAAATACGAGCCGTGGATAGCCCAGGAGTCGACAAATTCAAACAATACACCGGAGGCATACAATTCATAATAGGATGTAAATGATAATATTAACGTAGAGCCTGGGTATTTATTATCCGATCACGATTGACAGTTTGAGTGCGACCATACGCGACACGCTAAATATAATAATTAAGGACTAATATATAAAATAATACACTTATATACAGGCTGCATAATCACCATTATTAAAAGAACACTAAGTAAGCTAAGTTACTAATATATGTGTAATTATCCATTAATAGATCGCTCACACCAGTGAAGACTTAGCACCATACTACAGTATAGACATCTTATTAGGACGTACAGTCACTAATATACCTGATTCTAGTAGACAATATACATACTACACGTACTAATCAATATATACAAGAATCAACACAATACTATGTGAGTGCAGTCTACGATACAACATCAATACCGCAGAAGACATTGCGATGATCGCGTATATATATAATAATTAATAATAATATTATAGAACATAGGCGCGAGCGCTATTAACAAGAATGCGGCTATAGTATCGAGATTTGACGTTAAGATATATATAAAATATAGGGAAGAACCACATGGCCAATTTAACCACCACACACACACACACACATCATACACACACCAAACACGAACATCGATCACGTGATTGCGAGACACTCAAAGAACCATTGGCCAGGATGAGAAGTACCCGACCAGTAATATCAAGCCTAACTGTTGCCACACATGTCACCCTACGACACTTATACACACATTCACTATGACACTTACATTTTACCCACACACACTTAAACATTTACTAAGTGACTCTATATACACCCACGTACAGGCACTGGAAAACACACTACACAATTGAAACGCCTCTTTGGTTCTTTGTTGACTACATGGGTCAATTTTGGCCCCCAGGCGCTCTAGATGATTCTTGAGCCATATCCCTTAATTTTCGGAGCCCAGCCCTAATCCTATATCTCGAGGCCAACCCTTTGGTCTTCCTAGGACATCTTCTGGAGAACTCCAACCATCTTTTCCGGCTCACCCCTTTTGATTCGCAGGGTCGCAATTTTGTGGCTACATTCAGCTTAAACTTTTTTTGACGCTTGTACCACAGACGCCTTTTTGATGGCTTTGAGGTTTCCCAATCACCGTAAGAAGTATCAGTCGATGTTTCTATTAGTGTTCTATTTATCTATGAGTAAGTAGATCGAAGTGCCAGGTTGAGTGCCAGGTTGAGTGCCAATGAGTGCCTAATGAGCTCAGTTGCCCAATGATTTGCCGTAGACCGGAAATAGTAGCGGGTATGCGACCATATGTTTGCTACATAAGAGAGTCGACCTAAAAATACGGGATCGAGGTAAGACCACACACATGCAAAACATTTAGGGGGAAAAGCCAAGCACGTTTGCCCAAATATACTTAATGCTTAGTTTCACGGTTATATTGCCGCAACATTCTAGCCTAGGCCACCTTGGCCTTCAACTAGAGACGACTCTTAAGGATATATACTAACTACGGAACATAAGTTGTCGCCACTAAATAATATGGCCTTATCACTCTCTACCCAAATCCTTCACGATTACAATTATAAGTGGTAATGTTATTTTACAAAAGGATAATGACGATTATGGTGATAAATTAATTTATAACAAGTTGGCTAAAGTAGTAATTACTTCACACTTAACATATGAGTTAATCTAATAAAATATAAAATAGTATATGAATCATTTTTTTCTATATAGCACTTATACGACACTAATAATAATCTTAACTATATACATAACACTCAAAATATATAAAGAGAGATTTTATCAAATAACACTATGTAATTCTACACACTACTTAGTATAATATAACAGAATATATTACTATATATATAAATATCACATTTAATATATGTGTGACTCTAGAAGTAATATTACAAATGCAAAAATCATAAACTTAAGACACTAATATAAAAACACTTATGTTGATTTTATTATAATACTAACTGAAGTGGAAATCGGTGTACTATGACCAACTTTTAATATACATCGATCTTTCTTGGAGTCTTCGTTTTGACGATCACCGAATCACTCTAATATATAACCACCCCATAATTAACAACACTTACAAGTCTTACAAACCAGACCATTAATCATCAACACACTTAGACACACTAATCGGTGCCTTATCAACTCAAACCACTGTATCGCATCTCTAATGCCCTGGGACGCACGATCATCTGATATTTTTGCATACGCCTGCTAGCATTAATTGCCACTCAGCATTGAGTGCTCCTTTCATCTATATATTGAAGGTACAATTCAATGGTTCTTAGACTGAGCTCATTCTTTAGAGTGGACCATTAACATCTTTGATACCTATGTACTAGATAGTTGATGATTCATTCTTTGAGTGAAATGCATCTTTGATGGCTCATCTAGAACTACAAATTCCCAAGTCTCAATTCGAACAGATACAGATAGTTTACCTATATTGTAGATGGATTCTCACAATTGTCACGGCCATAATAGATTTGGCATGCAAAAAGCTAACCAATCAAGCAAGTGGTCTCACGTTTTCATACGGGCCCCTATCAGCGGCGCATAAATTAGGCCAGCCCTTAGCCCCGGTTAATGAAATCACCGCACTTTGGAAATCCGCCAGAATGTGCTGTCACTAATCACAAGGACTTGGATCCTCACAAAGCGTCACGCCTTCTGCCCGGCCCGCCAACGTGCTCCGTACATACCGCAGTAAAGGCGGCGCAAGTTAAATTCCAGGCGAAATACGACGCATGAAAAAATATATATCAGATGCCGTGAAAGACGGGAAAAGTATTGCGGGCAAAGACGTAATTTCGATTTCAGAGGGATGGGATAATTTTTGGGCTAACTTCTATGAAGTTTTTTGTTCATTAGTTTTTTTATAGTTTTTCTTGTTCCGTATTATATTTCAGGTTTTTGTATAGTTTTTCTCATGTAATTATAAATAAAATTCAGATATTCATTACAAAACAATAAATGTTTAAAAAAAACTGTTTAATAAATTTAAATTAGAAAAATAATACATTTTTAATAATATTTAAATTTAGCTAACCTAAAACTGTAACTCCATACAGAATAGAATTTATTATAACTCAATATATTATGAGCGTGAACAATTCAATTTACTCAGAGTATCACAATACTAAATAATATCTATAATTATTGATTAAATTGGGTTAAAAAAAAGTAATTTAAATAAGAAATGATAAATAACACAGTATCTAGTAAACGAGCCACACAGACTGGACGGGGATTGAATGTGCTAATGATATATAAATTTTTATGTTCTAACTCGGCACAGAACACAATGTACAGCGGAAATTTATTTTCATAAATTAGGTCACATAATAAACAATATCATACCATATAAGCAGTAAATTCCAATCCAATAAATCAACTTAATAGGAAAAGTGATGTTTACCTAAACCACCTAAGGGATGTTGTTTTATCAGCTTTGTTACTGCGTTAACGACTCGAGCTATTATTAAGCTCGTGTTTTAGCTCCGCTTAATAACTCATAGGCTTTTTATAGCTGTTTTTTACTCACGATTTTTCAATTAAAATTACATACCTTGAAAAGCAGTAAATCATTACAAGGTGCGATATAAGAGGTGTGATCCGTGGAAGCTCACCCAGAAGGGGGGATAGTTTGCATTCTTGTTTTTAACCTGTGGGATTGTTAATAAATCTGGCTATAACCAATCACATAGGTTTAAAGCTGCTCCTACATGACATACATCGAGCTTTTACTTACGTAACTTTCCAACTCATAGTTTCTTACTGCCTTAACCTCATGTTTTTAACTGCTTTAATCATATGTTTTACTGGCTTTACTTCAATATAATTCAACATTGACATTCCTTAAAGCAGTAAATCAGTAAATCAATAGAGGTTGTGACCTAACACCAAGGGGATTAGTTGGGCTTTTGTTTTCTTACTGCTTTTCCTCGTGCTTTAACTCTTGTTTTAACTGCTTTAATCTATGTTTTTACTGCTTTAACTCAGATGTTTTACTGCTTTAACTCATGTTTACTGCTTTAACTCAATATGTTTTACCACTGCTTTAACTCAATATATTTATTAACATTATGTTTTTTTTATTTGTTTTAAAAGTACTTTTAATTTATTTATTTATTATTTTTATTTATTCTATTATTATTTTTATTATTTTTATTATTTTTAATTTTATTTTATTATTAAACTTAGTGTTATGTACTTCATGCCTATTGTTATATTTACACACACATCACCACACACACACACAATTTTCCAACACAAACACACATCAACACACACACAATACACACACACACAACACATCACACATGTCACATTCACTATGACACTTACATTTTAACCATAGACACTTACATTTAACAATAGACACTTACATCAAAAGATGTAATCTTTAAATAACAGACATTCACTATGACACTATACACACATTCACGTAATGACACTGTACATTTCCCATAAACATTACATTTACAACTTTACAGCACAACACATGCAACACATACACTCGCACACAGATTTACTTACAACAACGATGTATCTTAACACACGTAATTTTACTTTACACTCAGCACTAGATTTTAACTTACAACTCACCCACAGATTTACTTACACTCACACACAAATTTACTTACAATCATATATCAGATTTACTTACACACACAGATTTTACTTACACTCACACACAGTATTTAACTTACACTCACACAGCAGATTTACTACACACACACACAACACCACACAACACACTATCACACCCACACACACAACACCACACCACACGACACTTCACTTACATACATATAACGTTAATAATTTATTAAAACATTTATGTTTTAAAATTAAACAGCGTACTTATATTACATATTTGAATATAACTAAAATTTATTTATCAAAAGTTTCTAAAACTTCTATAATAAATCTAACATTACCAATAATCAAAAGAATTTATTTATTTAACTGTTAATTTCTTTTTGTTTATATAATTTTATAACTATCAAAGTTTTAAAGATAACTTTACTAAAATTTCAATGAAATTTTTTATTTAAAAACATATATTTTTTACGGTACCTTAAAAGCAATAAACAGTAAATCAGTAAAAAAAAGCATATTACACAGGATGTCACAGAATACAAATATCTGTTCGTGGAGATTTTAGATAGTAAATTAATTCCAATAAAGAATAGATTTCAGTTCATGGGAAAACCTGACTTCTGATTACTGAACAATAACATGTATGATAAATACAACAAAGATTTTCCTGAAAAAATCTTTAAAACCCTTGAAGGCGCAAGCAATATGGTAAATTTTTTAATATCACTCGTTTGGGAAATGAATTGTCTGTAATCAGTTGTATAAATTGCAATAAACTACTACAGTTACAGCTGAAAACACATTTTCTTCATTACTGATGAGAGATTAAAAAACGTATAACTAGACAGAGTATTCCTCAAACGTAAAAGAAGCCTCATCTTCATATAGACTTATGCTGTTATAATTTATGAGATTATAAATACTTTTGCTCATACATGACTTAATTTATAAGAACCGATCCATTTATTTTATGCGTAGTGGTTACTATTCGAAGTTCCTTGAGACTAGAACAGGAGAGTTTATACTTCATTAGTGAGGAATACTTAGCAAAGGATGATATTTTACTAATATATAGCGGGCTACATCTAGATTTGTGGCAAATAAGTCATTTGTATTTTTAATTTTTAGGTATAAATAATAATATATAATTATATAATTATATATTATTAATATATATTTATATTATATATATATTAATAATATATAATAATATATGATATTTAAATATATATATAATATATATATATATATATATATAATATATTAATACTATTAACTTATATATTATTATATATTATTATATATATTATAATATTATATTATAATATAGATTATATATATATATATATATATATATATATTATGAGTAGTGATTATTATAGTGTCTTAGATAGATCAGAATATATATATATAGATATATTTAATAATATTTCCCCTTATTGTTTATCTATTACCAATATACGGATATTAAATTTGGTATGCCTGATATTTAATCATATTTAATATAATAATATTATTACTATATATATATATATTTAATTATATATTATATATATATAATATATATATTATACTACTATTAAATATATATATATGATTAATATAAATTATAATATTAATATATATATATTATATTAATAATAATTATAATATTAATGTATATATATATTATATATATATTATCATAGTATATATAATTCAATAACTATAATTATATATAATAGTGGCGTATCTAGGGGTGGGGCCAGGGGGTATGGCCCCTAGTCCTGAAAATTTTTCTTAATGAACTAAAAATTCTCTTTAAGAGTGTATATGCAACTTCTGGTCAATTAAACGCGCTTAAGGTGACAGGAGGGTCTTGACATAATAGTTCGCTTATGATAGTTCGTTGAGCTTCACGCGTAGAGAGTTACAGCGGATCCTTAAATATCATTCGATTAGGGAGTCCTCAGTATATATGCAAAATATGTATAATCGTTATGTAAGCCACATCAGAGAAAATGCAACATTTAGAATTTCAGCAGGATTTTTGGGAAGGGAATGTAAAAGCATCTATATAATATATTACTGGTGGTTGATAAGCGTATCAGAGCTGGGTATTACTTATGGAGATTGCTGTAATCACCAATGCAATTAATATAAGTTCCATCAAATAAAGAATGGAGAAAGGTTGTGTTAAGAATGAGATTCTGGCAAGAATTAGCAATTATTTTGAAGACCTCTAAAAACAATTATTTTTATTAATACTATTTTATGGTATAAATTATATAATATATCAGCATTATTAAGAGAGGGATGTTTTATTTATTATAAATATATCAATAATTTATAAACTTAATTTTCTTTCACCTTGCAAATATGTCTATTAACTCAGATCACTAGGTTAGTTAAATAATTTAGTCATATGGAGTAAAACCGATTTAGTCAGAACGCATCTATGACGATTCGTTGATATGATTGCTCATATCAGAGGTGACACGTCACTCAGTGATAGAACGGATTTAGTAAACAGCAGATAGATTGGGCATTGTATGGGAAGTTGAAATGGTCCAACGACAGTTATCGGTGAACAAATATATCTAGTCAGATATTAAGTAAGCGAGACACGTTTCTTGTTTCTGCGAGTTCACAATTCTCTCAGTCTCATATCCGTTCTTGTTTGCTTCACGATGAGAATACATGGAAGAAATTAATTTGCTACCTCGAACGTCTCTTGAGCTAATGCAGATTTCGTTAAAGCACACGATAAAGCCTGTTATACACGAACCAATATTTAATGCACTAAATAGTGAAACATCGTACTACTCTTGAGTAAAATTACTAAACATTTACAAACCGTAGAGTATATTCAACACTATTGAAGAAACTGGATAAGATGTTGATCTCACGGATTGTTTTGCGGCATCAAACACGTAAAATTGCATTAAAAAGAAATAGACTATATAAGCTAGGTTACAAATATTAACAGGTTTAAGAATTATTGTGGTAATTCATAACTCATAGATTTGATATGCCAATTTTTATTTTCTTCTTGACATTCATTATGATTGAGTAAACTTTAGCACTTTTCATTATATTACTATATTGAAATAGCATAATTTTATTGAAAGGTTGTATAATAGCCTTCATGCACAAACCGAAACGGACTATACCTCTAACGCACGACATCCTTGTTTGGTTTATACTATAATATATATTTATTTATTTCGTACAGATACGTTATGCTTATCAATTATCAACAAGCATTAGAGGCGTAAATTATATGACAACCTTATACAGATATGCAAAGAATAATTCTTTACGATTTGGTTGAGCATTTTCAACGAATTATTTTTGCATCAAGTTATTGATCACCCATAATAACGAAGCACGGCAAACTTACCTACGATTTGCTTACGTATTATCGCTAAGTACACATATGCAATTAACATACGAAATATGGTTAATACAATATTGTTATTACCGGAATTTTATGTTAAGAAAATAGAGGAAAGATTGGTCCTGGGTCTCCATGGGTCTCCTCTTTATCAATATGCTCCTAGAATTATAATAATTATTTGTTCTTTTGGGGATATCTGGGCTCAACACTTTGGGAGATTACAATTATTACAGTTGAACTAATATATAGTATATTATATTATATATATATAGTATAAAACATTATTGTACCATAAAGACTTTAGACCCTGGGAGATCAGCCTTATTATCGCACTAATGTTTACTTTGTAAATAATTCTTTTAGATAAATAAAAAACTAGGTTGCCTTATTAATACATAATGTCAGTAACTATTTTAATAATCACACCATCATATTATATTAACCATATATACTTATATATATGATTATATATACTATATACATATATACACTAGCATATAATACACAACGTCATAATTTTCCCATTTTGTGGTCCATAGCACATATATATATATAGTTAGCCTAGGCTCCATTGTACTTGGGGGATTTATGTCATCTTATAGAAACTGCTCAGGCAACCTCCTTTGGGTGGAGGCCACAGGTCTCTCAGGGGAGAGATTTGGTAGAGTGTGTTCTGTGTAGAGTGGAGTTGTGGGTGCACCCTAGAAGGAGGTGATCAATTGTTTTCAGCTTCTATTAAGTCATCTTCGCCAGAGTGGAAGATGATTCACCTTCGCACACGATTCGATAATAACTTTGATGTCTTGTCCTCCATACAAAGCACAGTGAGATCCTAATAGACTACCCAGTATCACGATTCGGGCTACACTATCTTGTAAAACGAGAGCAAAACCTATTCTCTTACAAGCATGTGAAGATTTTTCTTCAATATTTAATTTAAAGGTTTACATTAAAAGTGAATTACACTAATCTCCATATCCACCACACCACTCACCTATAACAACTCATAAAATACACATAGTCTCCTCTATCAGCTTTCATGGAGTTAAATGTTTGGTCTTCAATTCAAATATTCAAACTAAAATCTCTCTCTCTCCTCTCTCGTAGTATATACTCTGCTCCTTATCACTAAGTATATCTTATCTCTTACTATAGTATACTCTATCTCTATCTAATCTATATATCATATCTGGCTCTCTCTCTCGCCTATTCTCCTTATTACTCTTACTATCTCTCTCGCTACGTTAGCTTACTATACAATAAGAAGGTCTGCTATCTGATTCGAATATACCATCAGACCATGGGATGGAAAGAATTCCTAAATGAGGTTGAGTATAGAAGCAGGTGACTTGGCATCTCTCAACTCATAATATCATCCCGCCTCATCATCACTATCACTATCTCAACTTGGTCTTAGGATAATGTCATGGGGTGTAAGAGTAAGACATCTCCCGTACAGCACTGAAGAACCAGATATAAAGAGTAGAAGAAGATGGGTAGCAAGTCGATAAGGAACATACCAAATAAAAGCCTTGCAACGGGATTCTGTAGAGCTCCGTTGCGCACCACTTTAAATATCACCTGCACTTATAAATGATGAGATTATCTGTCAACATATCAGAAAAATCCAACCATATGGTTTTACGTAAGACTGTTACGATAGACACCTTATAGCACGTGCCTGGGAATCATATCTGTCAATAAGTGGGGTTACATTTAACCTATTAGTTGGGTCATGGATACCCTGCAATAAGATCAAACTTATATTCCACACAAAAACCTACCTGTCTCATTATTACAACTATTCTCTATTCTATATGACACCTTTGTTCTTATCTATCTGCCAAATCATCAACATTCCTTACTCTCATATCAAGTATAGCATTCACTTTACTTACTCAATCCACTTTTTACTTATACGTACCAGAACTTAGAGAGGTTGTCAACAGGGTTCTTATGCAGCTTAGGTATCAGGACCTTTATACTTCGTTATTTGTAGCTATTCGCTTCTAATCCACTGTCTACCATCTTATTAACTTCTAATATCGCACTCATTAGAGATTATCTCTCAACTTTTTATCAATGCATTTCATACAAATTTTGTATTTCTTTGCTACACTCTCGCATAATCAATATCTCTATCTCGTGGTATCAACTACACAACTCCCTAATGATGTCACTTTCTCTATAATACTTAGTAACTATACCTTTTTTAGATGACATAAATTTACATCTAATTTATGGTCTGATAGCCGTTGTCAAGTCAGATTTTCATTAATAATTAAGACATACGTAGCAACGCTCAGTATCAACTTGTATGAATTGACTATACATGAGCACAGAAGAAAATTAAGCAAATCTGCAATGCCCAAATTTCGAACTGATTTTTAATGTCTGAGTCCGTTTAACATTTCTAAAGTGTGAGTTAAAAGTCCTCTCTAATTCTCACACTTAATTAAAATTTGCCTTTTATTTGCATTCTGAAGCAATGGCCTCAGAATTTATAACCAAATTATTTTTATTTCACCTTTATTTAAATAATAAAATTCTACTAAAGTAATAAAAAATAAAAATAAATATTCGAAATATTAATTGACAAAATAAAAAGAAAAAAAAACTAAGTGTTAAAGATATATAGAATTTTTAATAGCATAAAAAAAATTTAAAAATTAACGAAAATGTATCGCAAAATCATATAATGTACATATAATAGCAATATTTGCTGAAATTTTCTTGTATAGGTACCTAAAAAAAATATTAAATCATGAAATGTGGAAAAGTATATATATATAGAACATATATAAAAAATATGTAACTTAAAAAAAAAGATCAGAAATTTCATTATTATATACTTTAATCTTCTGGAGAAAAATTAGGTTCGCGGCAGCACCCGAACCATAATCAACAGGGTCACCATTAAACAATGTGTAGGAGGCTCTGCCACTAGACCCATCCGCCTCCGCTAAAAATAAGGAATCTTGGACCAGTTTTCAAGTCTACTGCTTCGATATCCCTGCTTTGAAACTTGATACTTATTTCAATCCATAGAAGGGTACTTGGAACCGCTATGTTACAGGAGCAACCAACCAAAGTCAAGCAACACCGACATGGGCATAACAGGCTTGTTGCGACTAAGTAGCAATAATAAGAGAGAGGAAAATTTCACACTCGGCAGGACTCGAACCCATCATCAACAGGATCACTAGAGACGATCCGCCTCCTCAAGAAAAAGTAGACATCTCGGGCTAGTTAACAAGGTTCCTGCTTCGATATCACTGCTCTTGAACTCAGTACTTTTTACAAATCAATAGAGGGATGCTTGAACTCCCTGCTGGGTAGCCATGTAGCCCCAGCTGGGGTTTCAAGCACCCTTCTATAGATTTAAATAAATACCGAGTTTCAAAGCAGTGATATCAGAGCAGGAGACTTGAAAACTGGTTGGAGATGCTTTCTGTAAGTAGGCTGGATCGGTCTAGTGATTAGAGTCTCCTGTAATATTGTCTCAAACGGCGGACCGCTGGTTGAGGAATGGTTCG
>JABUQX010047926.1:0-27500 GCA_015478945.1 Trachelipus rathkii
ACATAAAAATAGACATCCTGCAGAAGAACATTGATTTATAAAAAAAAAAATAAAATTACAATAATAAAATAATAATAATAATAATAATTATTAGCATTTGAAAATTTTTCACTGTTACCACTAATACCATATAAATAATAATTAGATAACCAGAGTATAAATAGGTGTTCTGTTCCAAATAATAATAATATAATATAATTTCATAATCATAATAATAATTAATAATAATAAACTAATAAGAATAATAAAAATAATCTTAATATTATCTAACTATAAGGGTGATCAACTGTTTAGTTTGTTATTAATAGGAATGTGAAGAGATTGTTACTTATTAATAATATCATTTATTATTTTATTTCTATTATTTATATATTCATTAATTCGTTATATGATTATATCATATTATCATGTATTATATATTATTCATTAGCAATGGAAAGGGTGTTATTCTATATTCGATTAATTCTATAATATTATTTTAATATTATTATTATTATCTATTTTATTATTATTATTAATTATTATATTAACCAGTTCATTATTTTCGATATACAATACTTATTCAGTACTAACTGATTATTTTAAATTTCCTTTATTCATATAAATTGCCTAAGTCCAGAAAAATATTCACTGCCGAACAGACTACATTTTTAATAAGAACATCGAGTGAAACAGAAACGGAAAAAATAAACGCTTATTTTGAATTATAAGAATGATTTTTTCAACTTATTGAACACAATAATATATATAATATATAAATATAAAAATAATCAAATATAAATAAATATCAAAATATAAACGAAAATAATAAAATACTTAATAACATAAACTCATTAATAATATATATATATACTATATTATATATATATGATATATATAATATATATATAATATAAATATATAGTCATATATATATATATATATACATATATACAATAATATATATCTATACTAATATATATATTATAATATACTATATATATATATATATATATATATATATATATATAATATAATATATATAATACTATATATAATATAATATATATATATGTGTATGTAATTATGTGTGTGCGTGTGTGTGGCTGTATCTACAGTACGCACAAACTGCGGTACGTGTGCCTACGTGTGCGTGTGCGTCGTGGCGTGTTGCTGTGTGCGTGTGCGCTGTTTTCTCAAACTTATAAAGCGGTGTATTTTATTGATGAGAATATCGTTATGATTTTCGATTTAGTAAGCAGTAATTTTCTCATGCTAATTTAAAGTTAAATTTCGTTGCTTGACTTTAAATTTTTCATATATAATATTGCTACATATTTTCTATTTTTTTTAACAAGTTTACGTCTATTGCGGCTGGTCCATTTAAAAACTTTCAAATTTAATTTTTTTTTAAGATAAAATATCTAATAAATATATTTTTAAGATAAAAATTTCATAACTTTAAATTTTGAAGATTATTTAAAATTTTTTTAAATAGATGAAAATTGATTCAAAATACGTAACACGTACGTTTTAAATATAAACCTTCATTCAAAGAGCAGCGAAGGATCATCTTCGGTAACACCTTCCTTTCTTCATGATTCTAATAAATGGCAAGAGTTTCTCGATAACACGTGTTGGACTTTGAGATCCATCTTCAATATATATGTCCGGCTTCCAAATAGGAGAAGCATTATTTACGATATTAAGCTCAAAATCGTCTTGCAAATTTTTAAATTTTAGTCTTTTGTCAGTCCATTTGAGATTTATAACTGCGTCAACTGAAATTAGAAACTCCACAAGATTAAATTCTCTAATAGAAGTTATTTCAAAAAGTATATCTAAAGGGAGGTATTCTCCTTCTTGAACAGGAGGAGAAAATTCCGAAGAATATCCTGAAGGAACAATAGCAATGTCACAATTAATTTCATCACTTGAATCAATACAATCTATAACACCATCACAGCGAAGGGAGCGAGGTAAGCACAGAGCATCTCTGTGACATGTTATTTCAGTTTTCATGTCACAGCTTGTTATAAGTAGGTTTCTCTGAAAGAATAACATTATTATATTGAAGTACATATTCTAAAGTAATTTACAAATATTTTTGCAACTTGAAATTTATTTAATATATTGTTATATTATAATATATTATTTCATTATTTATATAATATTCTATTATTATTATTCATTATATAATTTATTATATATATATATATTATTATTATATTATTATTATTATTATCATTATTAATAATTTATAATTATTATTTCATTGAAATTATTAGGTATGTTATTATTATTGAAAATTATTTTAATATTCATTTCGGTTAGAAATACAGCTTTTAAGCAATAGCGAAGTAATTTGCCTTAAAATAATTACCTGTTTTAGTTACCACAAACATTCTTCATTAAATAAACATTTTAACTCCAACTGGTGGTCTGTCTGTAGATACCTTGAAAGATTTACCTACTTTAATTTTATCGATTTTGTCCATAATGTGCCATGTTTCATAATCATCTTCATCGCCTATTTATGCTGCTGGGCAAAGAACCTTATCAAAAGCTCTGCTAGTTTATGTTCCTAAAAATATATAATTATCATTACTGGATCTCCTCGGTCAATGCGGAAGTCACGATCTGAAGTCTGAATCTCCATTAATTTCACTATAAAAGCAGTTAGTACCTGTATCATTGATCTTAACCTTTTCTTGAACACGTGCTGGAGTCAACAATACCTTGTTAATCTTCTAAGTATTTCTCTATTATAAACTTACAGTTAACCAACGTTTCAAAACCTTTACAACCAAAGATGTTAGGAAAACTGGCCTATAATTTCCCAAATCTTCCTATTACCCCTTCTTATAAATTAGGAGACTTCAAAACCTATGCTGTTTTCCACACTCTCTAGGTTACCTCACAAATGTTTAAGATCGCTTAAAAATCAAGATACACAGTGCTCGCTTTGCAATGTGATATCTACCCTCTTCTCCAAGAATCACTCTACCATGTATACGGATTCAGGCCTGCAGTTTTACTTGGTCACATAATGTGTACCTAAAGGTCTCATATACTATTGCTACATTCAATTTCAAATTCTGTAAGTATAATTTGCAAAATGTCTGCGAAAATATTAGTCTCCAAACTATTATCTAATCTTTGCTCAGTAAACACTGAAGCAAAAAGCAAAATAAGAGTACCTGTGATGTTATTATAAAAAAAAATTTAAGGAAAGCTATTTGGGAAGAAATTCCAAACTTTGAGAAGAGTATAACATATTTTTTTCCCTAAAGATACATCCATTCTGTTTGTTTTTAATATATTTGATTATTATTTAATATAAAGTTAATGGGTAGCTTCATTTACTAAATAAAATGCTGATATGTGTGGGACTCGCTCGCTAATTATAACATTACATATATACAGGTTCTAGAACTGAGAAAGCCTGAGATACGAATGCGCACGGATGTTATAAAACCTAGGAATGAATCATTTAACGTATGTGCATAAACCTTTAAGATGGCAGTATCTTCAGGGCCGGGTAATCATGGTAGGCTACTATCTTCTGTTTACAGCTCTCCCCATGCCTATTTTGTAAAATTACCCAAATGAGAAAAGATATTCTTGGTCAGTTTTATAAGAAAAGTACTATGGAATTTTGTGTTTGAAATTTGTGAGGAAAGCTTGTAGCTTTTTTCCTAGATAGAGAGACCAATTCATTATATCTGTATTGGTTATTCTTTTTGTACTTTACTTTTTTTAGGGGCCTTTGCTGGTGTGATTTTATTATCTTGTTTAGAGGAACAACATATGCTGTTTTCCAGTCGACTCTGATACTCCCAATCACTAAATATTATACGTGTAGTAGCAAATCGCGCTTAAACAGTGGCTAATTAGCCGTACTGTCTATAAATATAAGGTTTCTTGTAAAAAAAAAAATGTTCGTTTCTTCAAGGAGATTCAAGTAACTTCTAAATTTAAAAGTATACTATTGGAGGACTGTTCAATTAAATAAATAATAAGGTACTATTTAAATATCAAATAATTAATATGAAAAACAAAGAATAGCATTGTATCAGATCATCCCCAGAACTCTCTGGGGTTGGGAGCTGGATATATAGAGACCATAGTGGGACAAGTATATCACAAGATTCAAATAATAAACTAATTTGCGTTCCACAGTGTAAAAAATTATCCAATATATTTAGATATTCAAGATCCAAATTATTATCTCTTCAATCTATCCCCCCCAAAACCAATTTCTCATTGATATTATTTTAAGAAAGTAAATAATAAAAATGTAATTACCACATTAGGTATATATATAAATAGTTATATAAAAAATGTATAAAAATACCGAAAGGCATACAGGCGAGGCTCTCACATTAATAATTTTAGGATACGAATAACAATTAAAAAATTAACTTCCTGTGTTAAACATTATATTTGTCATTTTATAAATTAAAAATAGACAAAATTCTTGTACTGATAAAATTCAGGCACGTTGAGTAGGGTTTGATGGTCATATCCCGTGGATACATTCTCATGTGTAGAATTAGTCAGTGTTTCACAAAAAAGGCCTTATTGCAATTTTGTTTTTTAAACCTCAAAGTAGAAAGCAAGTATCATTCTGCAAGATACTAATTTTGGACAATCCATGACTCTCAGTTCTTTCTTATATACTGCTTGATTATCTCTTAAAGATAGGATTATATAGTGACATTTATCTGTAATTTTTTTTTGTGTTATCATTAATATTTATTGGCTTGATATCATCTATATTATATACATATAGTAGTATACTACCATATATAATTTACGGCCAACATAATATATATATTCTCTATTATATAGTAATATTAGCTAATTATTACTATATACTAATACTAATATATTACTATAATATTATGATATCAGAAATTGAGCTATATTTGTAAACTAATATTATATAAAAAAATACGATCTTAATTAGAAAATATTCCGAAAAATAATATGCACAAAAAATAAAGTGGTTGATGATAAGATTTAGGTAAAGAAAATTGAGTCCTATATACTGTCAAGATCAAGATGAAAGGTTTATTGGTGTTATGTTATGACCTTTATTATTTTCTTATTTCTAACACAGAGGTGGGCATAAAATCTAAAAATAAATTTTAGCTAAGTGTTCTCAATAGCCCCCCGCAAAGTTATTAATTTTATGTATGTCATATCATCAAAATTAAATTCCCTTCACCCCAAAAAATCTAGAGAGTGTATACTACTAAATAAATAAGGATATATAAAATAATCATTTCTTGTCGTTTATTTATTTGTACTTAAAAGTTGCAAGAGATTTAATTGTCTTAAAATTGTCGCAATTTGGTTTGTTTAAACTGTTATTTCTTCTTTTTTAACATCTTTTTTTTAGCCATCCAAATTTCGTCAATTTGTTTTAAATAACAGCGTTTATAGAAATTAACAATAAAAACTAATTAGTATTTCCTTATGACAGAATTTGAAAAGGCAATTTTTTACTAAGTATTAATAGAAATATAAGATGTCTTTTCTTCACTTATTCGTATGAAGTTATATCTTCTCGTTGTTTTAATGTTAGCAATTAATTACTACATTTTTATGGGACTAGTGTTCTAAATAGCATTGTGCGGAGTTCTCAAATAGCCCTGCCTATTGTTCTCATTAAATACACCTCACTTTCCTCACAGTAGATCACTATATACACACTCAAATAGTGACATTTGCAATGGTCTGGTTACTCTTACCCCTCATCAGGACCTGCAGCTTTCGGCATTCCAAATAACTCCCAAAGTTCAAAGAATATATTAATAATTTTCTCAAATTCTTTACCTCAAATTCTGTAAGTATTTACTTTTATCAGTGGATCTATCAGAACGATCTCGTCACAACACTATATCCCGAATTCCTTCAGCATGGAGAATGACTATGACACAAAATAAGCATTAAAAAATGAGTGACAATCCTTACTCCTTGAAACTCACTAAGATTAATTTCTTCTAAATCTTGTTTCCATAATTAGTTTTTATCAGTTCTCTACTTTTAAATTTATCTAAAAGCTAAAACACACACTCAGTGCGGTCCTTATTGCTTCATGCTCGTTAAATTTCCTATGATGTTAAGTCTATTTTGGGGTATATTTTGCTCAAATCATCGATCTTGATTACACCCTTGAATATTTTAAAACATCTTCGCTTGCGTGATATAGATTTCTTTTCATATCTCTCATATATCCACAAATAAGCAAAGTTTTTTCTCTTCGACACACGAATACACTTACATGGAAGTTTATTCTCACTAAAACATTAGCTACTGCATAATTTTATTCATCAAAATTTGACTTAAAATAATTCCCACAATGATTAGAAACAGTTATTGGTTGTTTTTAATAATCTTCCCTGTTATACGTCTAGTCAGATGTTATCACATGGTGTCATCAAATGATTTAGTTAATATCACCCTTCAAGATCTAAGATCTTTTCCTTATTAACTTGCCATTTTGGGCCCAGATATCACAATTATATACTAAATCTAATTATATTATGGTCCATCTAGATATCTAATTCTTCCTCAACTCTAGCTACTCCACCCTCTACTTTTCATCACTGGTATAATATTAAATTCTAACAGTATGCATCATCTTGTAGGCTTCATGGTCATCTGTCTTCAAAAAGCTTTCACCATAAATATATAAATAGCAGACACATACTCTATGGTCCACTATTAGACTAAAGAATCCACTGAATGCCGAGGAAAATTAAATCACCAATTATAGAATACCGTTTTCTTTGTGGCATGCTGTTTCGTTTCTTTCACCATTTCCGTGTTAATTCGTTGAAGTGACCAGGAAGGTCTATAAAATTCCCATATTCTGTACGATTTATTGTATATATATAAGGATATCTAGTCATAGATTTCAACATCAATGATTAGTTTGTAATGTCGTCAGTTCACGGAATAACACAGATGAATGTTGCTCTTTAACATAAAAGCGCAACACCCGACCACCACCATTCTTTTCCATTAATCTGGCTATAAATAAAAGTGAATATCCAGTACTAATGTTCACTTATCCTGAAATCAAGTCGCTTAGTACGGACTTTCTCACTTACCTCATGGCTAGTTCAGTTATCATAATAACAGTTCATACTTTTTTCTCTCTTGGTATAAAACTGATCAGCTCCTCTTTTTTTTTTTATTTTATGGCTACAGCTAGATAGAAAATGTTCCTAATAAAAAATTGTTACTTCTTTATTTGTTAACATTTTACCTATCTATGAGCCGATACATAACATCACCCCAAATTATGGCTACTGAAAAGCTCGAAAACCTTCTCCATAGAACTCAAGTGAGGATGTGTCACTGTCATAAAAACGATTCTTTTGTCTGTGAAAAGTTCTCTTCCAAAAATTTTCAGACAAGGCCCTAACTTTTTTCTGAAAGACAATTTCCTAACCCTTTCATTTCAAACTAAAAGCTCCTACATACCCACTGGTCCTGCCTGCAACTTAAACTCGCTAGATTATTCCCATAACGTAATTCACCTTTTCCACTAGCTATATCAATCTGATATTGACCTCCGTATAATCTGTAATTAGACTTCTTATGACACTTTCTTCATGCTCCTATAATCATTTGTAACCCATTAATGCAATCAATTCACATCTTGATACTAATTTGTAAACTCTAATCCTCATTCTATGCTATCATTAATCCACAATCATTGGTTAAGTATCAAGTTTCCATAGCAATGACCCTCAATATTTCCCTCTTTAGAAAAACTCAATTTACCATGGCCTCATCTCTGATCCCTCTACCATACTGGAAGACTAGATCAACACTCACACTCACAACCTCTCAAAAAAGGGCATAAAATTCATTTTTATCTCAAATTTTATTTTATATTCCTTATTTTATCATTTTTTTCACCTAACTTATATACCCTAAGATATTGATTGTACATTTGAGAACATTCTACTATAGATCTATACTTCTTACTTCCACTACATTTTAATAAGTTTAACTACCTTTACATATAACCCAGGTGCAAACTCAATCAACTATCTCTTTAACATACTCACTAGTACCATCAAACTTTAAAGTCTACCTTTTGTATTCGACCAATTATAATAATATATATATATTATATATAATATTTATATATAGTATATAATTAAATTACTTTATATATATATACATAATTATAATAAATATCATAATAATAATACAATTATAATATATTATATTATTAATAGCTATTAATAATATAGTTATATAACTATAATTATATAATATCATTAATATAGTATATATATATATATTATATAAAAGTATATTGTCTAAAAAGATTAATATAATTAATCATAAGTATTCAACCCGAAACAACTTATATTCTTCATTTTTAATCACTAATTCTTTCTCAATACCTAATTCAACATCACCTAAGATTGTCTCATATTGAAATCAGCAATTAATACTTTAATATCTAGTTATATTCTTTATTTCTTCAACCATAGTTTCATTCACTTTACTATAACATTAACTGGACAACAAGTACCCTCATGATTATAAGACTCATATTGTGCACTCAATGATATAGTCCCTATTTATATATACTCACATCAAATTAATCTTGCACCAGAGGGATTACTGTCATTCGCAACTATAAATTTCTATCTTTTGATTCAATCATAATTTAAATTGCCTCATTTAAATAACATTAATTCAATAATATTTAAAATCTATGAGAACACTTGTCTATCCAACGCTCTACTCAATCTACTAACATAAACCACCTAATGAGATTGTGTTTCACTACGAACTTCGCACGTATTAAACGCTCTATACTTCACATATCTTACGTTTACTTGTTCAAACCTCCTTTTACCAACACGCTCTCTACCACAAATCTCTCTACCCAATCCTCTCACAAACTCTCTTTCAATTCGCCACAATCTCAAAAAACTCAGAGTGCAAGTCCGAACGCCTTATAACATAGGTTGGTGACTTACCTCCCTCATACATCTCACCATTCCTCCATATCATTGCTGGAATACCTCCCTGTCACCCTACTTATAGACATTCTTCAATAGAACCTCCATTCACTTCATATACATATTGGGTATAACCAAGGGAGGACATGAATCAGACGACTCATCCCTGCCTCACTCTCGACTGATGTAATACCTTAACGCCTAATCACACTCAAATCATTTATTCTACACACCACTCTCTACGTATCATAATATTCACATACTTGGACTTCTCACCCACTTGCAGGAATGCCTTATCGACGGATTTACCTTTCACGAATCCCAATAAGGGTAACTCATATATATATTAGTATATATATACTATTATTTTATATTTAACTAGTTTTATTATTATATATATATATCAATGTCAATTTTAGTATAACTATTATAATATCATTTTATGAAAGATAATAATAATAATCATGTTATATATTTAATAATAATAACGTAGTGAATTATTATATTTAGGTTTTATTCTATTAAATATATTGCTGGCTATTTTAGTTTATTTTATATTTTATAGTTATATATGATAAACACATTTTAGGATTAGTTTAGGAAGCTAATAAGATGCTGGCCGTAATAAATCGTAATTAATTAAATAAATCTGTAGAGTTTTATTACCTAAGGGTCATTTTAATATATAAAAATATCTCCATTACATATTTCTTATGCCACTTTTAATGGCATTTGTTTGCAGTAGACTTATTTAGAGTCCAGTGTCAACTTATTATATGTGACTAAAGAGAATAAATTCATAACGTCAAATAATTGGTGATGTTTCATTTTGAACGTCTGCTAAGTAATTATCGTAACCACTCCATTGCTTTGGATTGCCTTCGTACAGAAAATACTCTTATTTAGAAACTGTGGTCTATAAAACTCATATGGACAGAGATAATACATATTCTGGCGATATATTTTAGGCTATCATAGTGTCAATCTGTCAGTTAGAGTAATGGTGGCTGATATTCAGTAATTTTAAATTACAGTTATCTATATTACTATTTTTACATTAATTCTAATCCAACACGTCATATTTTAATAATATACTAATAGAAAATATTCAATTAGAATGCTTTAGGTTTATTTAATTTTTAGAAATTCACCCAATGATATTGAAAAAAATGCAGAAAAGCTAATGCTAGAGCAGAGAGCTGCTTATGATGCTATTGGAGCTGTACCTTTAGAGGATGTGTCATATGACGGAGTGATCAAGGTAATTTTGTAAATAAAATATTTATTTTAGCCGGATCTAATTAATATAGATTTAACCAATTTTATACAGAACATACATTTAATTTTTCTTACTGTTGAAAGAAAAGTTATTTATTGGCGTAGGAGGTTGACTCTCCGACTCTCGTGCGAGAGGACGATGGTTCAATCCTCTGCATAGCAGTCTGAGTTTTATCTTCCTAGATGCAAGAATTAAAACTCAGCTGTGAACACTTGGTGGCGACAGGGTTGGGATAGCGGGCCTTTAAAAGTTCAATTTTCCTCTGAGAAGGGATTAAGCACGAATTTAAAGGACAATTTTTTTATTATCGTTTTTTCTTAACCAATTTCTTAACAGAAGATCATTTATTTACTTATGCTTGAACGAAAGTTATTTATTAATCTACAGGACATCAAATTTTATGCACCAAATGACACTCCAAATATGGAAATTGAAAGACAATCATTAATTCAGATAAAAAAATTTGAGGTTATCGTCACTCATGTGGGTTTAATTCATCTTTCATCCTTTTTTTATATTTCAATTTATGTTTTTACTTAGTTATACATTCAACTTATTTATATTCAAATGATGACTAAGTTAACTGGTCTTAAATGCGTATACAGATACTTATATACTATATACATATATATTTTATATATATTATATAATAAGTATATATATTAATAATATACTATATATATATCATATATCACCTATATATATATATATATATATAGATATTATATATACTAAGTATGTATACTGTATATATAGTATTATATATATACTTAAATCTACCTGAAAAATTAAAACCAAAGGTCATACTTTATGGTAAGTATAAATCCCAACGACTATGACTACATATGATTCAAGCAAAGGTTGCTTTCCTCCTGCGAGGAATAACTTTTGTTTGAACCTCAAACTTTTTACATGATTAGATTATAGAACCTATCATTATTTTATTTCCATAAAACTCCCTTCTCATCTGAAAAATTAAAAGTCTTTATAATAATTTTGCATCATTTTAAATGTCACTTTGAAGTTTTAAGTATTATTGCAACAAATTTAAAAAATTTGAATTAAATTATAGTTTGTAATAAATTGTGATATTATTTAATTAATTGATTTTATTCTTTAAAATTTTTAGGCCATCGCTGATGTTGAAAGAGATAGATCAACAAAAGGAGCATCTTTGTATTTCCCTCAACATGCATCAAGTGACAAAGCAGTACGGGATGCTTCTTGTAAAGCTGATACAAAGCTTGAGGAATTTGATGTGGAAATGAGGTTAATTTCTTTTCCTTTATTAGTGTTTACTGAAGCAAATGAGCTATTTTAATGGTTAAGGACAACTTGGAAACATATATCTTCTTTCTAAAGCTAACTACTACTATAATGATATACTTATTAATACCTTTAATATATTATAATATTATAATACCTACGGGAATCACTATAATAAAACTCAATTACTTTACACTATAAAAGCACTATAATATTACGGCACAATGTTATATACATATATATAGATATATATATATATAAATATATATATAATATATAATATATATATATATATATATATATATAATATACTATATATATAATATACTTATTAATATTTATATATATATATAATGATATATTATATATTACGTTATAATGTAATTGCATTTTGATAAAGTTGTTAAAGAGTAAATAATAGCTGCCATTATATCACTTTTGGCAAGACTTCTTAATCTTTATTTCAAAACACTAGAACAAAACTTTGCCACTTTTAAAGAGGAAAGTTTTAATTTATATTATTTTTTTTTTAATCAAATCATGAATAATAATAATAAATTAATATATCTAATAATAGCTTTATTAGTGATTGTTTCATTAAGTAATGGAGTGTTTCTTTTAGATGTTTTGAGAGAATTTAATACAGGCTTAATTTTAATGATTACCTGTGTTTCTTGTTTTATTATAGGGCGATGTGGTATAAAAACATGATTTTTGAAGTTTTCAGGCTTAATTTGTACTTTTCTAAAATACCATCGAGTTGCTATTCAAAAACCATTATATTCATTCACTAAATTTTTTTGCTTTAGAGTATTGTAGGCTCTATTAAGTACCTTACACTAGCTATTTTATAATTGGATTAAAAGTCATTAATTTTGTCTTCCTTGAATTGTAACTACATAATACCTACCATCTTTAATTATTATACCTTGATTAAATTTATTTACCATATCTGCATAGTAAGATGTTAAATCATCCTTTGATGAAATGCTTATGGTCTCTTAAAAAAGAGAAATTTTCTAACCCATTGTCAACATCTGAATCTGTTAAAATCTTCTCTAAAGGATTAAAATAAGACTTAAAGAGGTGAGATTGTGGGTTTCATAAACGGGAGTATATGAATGAGTTAACTCAGAGGTATCAATTCTATTACTTGATCTTTATATAAAAAGTGTTGCACATTGCCAAATCGAATAATCTTTTCAACAACAAAGCAACTGTCATTCATGCAATGTCCTAGTGAAAAAGAAGGAAGGAACTCTTTCAAGTCTATTCCTAAAAGCATTTCTATTTCAAATTTAGAATGATTTTTGTTTAAATGATGTGTCAAATTATAATTTTTCTTTAAATTTTGTAAGGCTACATAAACCTCATAATTAAGTTTTAAGGATTCATCAACCAGTATAGGCATAGTTACTACATTCTGATTTGGCATTTTGATACCTAACAAAATCTGTTTAAATTGCCTCTTTTCAGAGCCTATAAAGGTCTGAATATTAAATTGTAGATCATTAAGTTTTTTTATACTTAAGGATATTATATTCTTTTAGATAGCCTGCTTGAATTGTAATTCTCTCACTTCCATTGTTACTTTATCAAGTCAACACTACTCTTTTTTATTTGTTACCTCCTGATAACTCCATCTATAATTTGTAAGAGATATTTTATATGGATAGTAATTTGTTTATCTATCATGACCTATGATGTATAACTTTGTGCTTAAATTATACTTGAACTATATAGGTTCCTTTACTAAGTATTTTTACGGCCAATAGAAGGACTAGAATACGCAGATTAATTGACTTTTAAATTTCAATAAGCAGACTACAGTAATTATATATTGATTTTAATATTCTTCATACCGTAGATCAGAATTTTTGAAGCTTATTTACTGTTCCGAATGCAACTTTTCTGAATAAAAAAATACACAGAATTTCTCAAATATCTACTGGCACTTTTATTTTATCTTGTAGTAATGTAATAGAAATTATAACTATTTATTGTCGTCCGAATGTCCAAATTGCTATACAATGCTAACAGTTTTCTGCATTTACTTCACTTAATTGTTACTAAGGGTTTGATATTAATAGTTTCTGAAATAGGCTTAGTTTCATTTGATTATGATATTAAATTTGCCAATATATAAATTATACAACTAAGTTTATAAAGTGAAAGAAAAATATAAAAAATTCCGCTAAACTATCGAAAAAAAAAAAAGGTACATTATGAAATTTTAAAATTACAGGCCAGTATAATACTGATACTAGAAGTAATAATATAATAGTAACATATATGTAGATGAGGAAATTTTATCGGACGTTCTGCCATTCGCGGAATAAGTGGCACAGGAGGAGGATCTGCCATTTGTGAGTCAACTTTGTACTTTGGCACTATTGACTGTTTAATAAAGGTTTGTTCTATTGGTTTTCTAAAGTATGTTAAATTTCTGTATTGGAGTAAGAATGAGTTTATTAAATAACGATTCATATGTGAAGACAGACATTTCATTAAACAGAGAATAATGTTATTAATTAATCAGATTATGGATGTAGCAATGTAATATAAATTTTAATTGCAAATGCTAATTAAATATTATAGATTGAGGAATACGCTTGATAGAGGTAGTCCCCTTATAAAGTCAAATGGTCTATCTGATAAAATATAATTGGTCATTTTATGGTTAAAAATAGAAAACTACATAATTATAACGTCTCTATACTTTAAAAAGATGTCGACATAACTTTCAGTAAAGAGATCTTAATTCTAAATATAGCTCTCACATGGTCAATCCTAATAGTATAAATTTATATGACATTAGATATAACTAATTAGTGTAGTTTTACCTAATATATTAATTCAATATACAAGAGAAGTGTTCCTATTCTAATACATACATATCCGCCTATGTTTGACCCATCACGTCCCTATGAACTAGTGCTTGGCTTCTAGGAAGCGAGAGAATGCATGGTGCGTAAAGACTAGCCATCGGAGAAAAAGCTAGAAAAGTATAATAAGCACGAAGGATACTGGGAAATATAATAAATGCCATGACAAGAGCTCAGAGAGCACAGAGTACGTTTTCCAATGACACTCTTATTATCCCCTACCTTCTCCCAAAGCGTGCTGTATATTCGTGTAAATCCTCAGGAGTAAGTAAAAAGTAGACTCATTTAGAACTTTGCCGTCACAAAAATGTCTATAAAATTCACACCAGAACATATACGCTCCTTCGACTCGGGACATTTGATTAGATGGTTTAAATGTTTTAGAAATAAAAACGTATGCTTTTGAGCGTCGAGACTGTTTGACCCTCTTCTCCTATGCGTTAAACTTTTCATTGAAAATCTATATGCTTCATATCAAGTGTAAAAGTTAGTATGAATATAATTCCTATCGCTCTTTTAACTTCCCCTACATGTGAACCTCTTTATTTGGTCTAACGAAGGTGGGGCCCTAAAATCCGAATTAGTCTATTTATTCGTACTGCTCGCTATGGTTGACTAATAATCAAGTTATCCTATACCTAGTTTCTCTCGTTGTTTAACCTCCTTTTAATCGGAGATTTAGAAACCATTTCTGTAATATTAGTCTCCAGCTGGCACTCTCTGCCAAAACTCACATTTCTGTCTTTAACAGTAGACATTCTCAACATGTTATTCATCATATGAATCAGGTCGAATCGCACTTGTTTTTTTCGGTACATTGCATAGGTGCCAGCCGGCTCTGGATTTCCAGACAGCGATTGTATGATTTAATTGATTTACTGTGGCTCTAAGCTGATAACTTGTATGAAAACATTTAACATTTTTTATCTGCACGTTATAATTACAATAAACCGAATAGAAATTTTCTTTATAGTAAACCCATCATATAAACCAAAAAATGAAATAAAATGAAGACTACTAGAAAAGTTTTTAGAAGAAATAAGTTTTTAAAGAAAAGTTTTTTAAAAAAACACAAAAAGTTTTAAAGAAAAGTTTTATCTAATAAAAACTAACAAAAAATAGTTTTTAAAGTGTATATAAGTTTCTTTTGAAAACAAAAAGTTTTAAAGAAAAGTTTTTAAAAACAAAAAGTTTTAAAGAATTAAATTAATAATCTAAAAATATACAAAAGCATTTTTTTAATTATTTTGTATTCGGTCATTTGAAATGAAATTTTTTACAAAAGTCAAAGTTTTTCAATTTATTAATCAAACTTATTATAAGTTTTTTAAGAAAAAAAACTTTTTTAAAGAAATGAAATTAAAAAATTTGAAAAAATAAAATAAATAAATAAACAATCACAGCGTGGCTACTGCGAATTAGACTTTAATCACTAATGGAAATCTTTGCTCCCTCTGCATCAGCTTCCGTATGCTGTCTCGTTTCTGTAATGCAATGTTAGTTTCTCTCTATGTGTTGTTCAAAATATTGGTTAAGTTTCATATGTTTGTAGCAGTTCTTAATTTCTCCGGACCGTAAGCGTATGTTAGTAGGCTATTTGTGTGCATTGTAGATCTCCACACAAGAATTTCGTAGTGTTTCACACTTGATGCTCTGAACACATTGAATGTTCTTGTCTTTTGATCTTAATTTTAGATGTGAAAATTTTGTTACGTTAGCATATATTTCCATTGATCAGTATGATAACTTTCAATTACACTCTCAAGATTTGGCGTGCGAAGACCTAATCAGATCTTTTTTTGTATTTAAATTGTTACTAAATGTTAATGTCAAAAAATAACACAGGATATATCAGCTGATATTTTAGGAAAAAACAGTAGATATATGAGGCTGTCATGTAAGCTTTGGTCTGCGACTCAACTTTGTTAGTTACTGTGTGAATGCTTTCTTTAAGGGATACTCTGTAGTCGCCTAGTGAACTCTATTGTGTTATAACTCGCTCTAACTCCGCTTTAACTTCACATGTTTAAGGGTGTTACGTTTGTGAGTGTACATTATATTCATAGTTTAGGTGATGTATTTATATTTTTGTTTTGCTTATTATTTGATTAAAATTGAAGTTTTTTTTACGGTTAGCATATATTCATTGACGGGGAGGGGTAGAGTGGTTTGATTTACTGATCTTTAGGGTCAGTAAAACGCTAATGTCGAAAACATTATAATTTTCTTAAGTTATAAACTATGAAAAGAAAGAATAAATTTATTAGTAAAAAACAAACTGTTTAAAACCACTTAACACAAAATATTAAAAATTGAAATTTATGAATTACTCTTCAGTGTTATGCTCTACGCTTTATTGTACTAAATAATGGCATATCGATGTAACTCCAATCAGTCATAGATGGGAAGGGTTCGTGAGACTGAGGGGCTGGGAAGCGGTAGGAGGCTCTGGAGGGTCAAGAGGCTCAAGAGGCTCAGAGGCCTCCAGAGGCCTCCAGAGGCTCCAGAGGCCTTAGAGGGATTCATAGTACTTCTTATATAACACATATACGTAAATTTATCTCTATAGTTCATATATCAAATCTTAAAGTGAGAAAAGTGTGGATACATTTTGTTTCTATTTCTTTTATATCACCTTTAAAACTATTTTTAAAAATCCATTTTTTTTTATATTATTTCTTTTTTATTATACCAGTTTTTCATCGATTTTGCCACCAGTATTTTTAGACTTACTAAAGAATCGATTGTATTCCAATGTTTTACGTCTCTATCTATCGAATCAATATTTCAGGTTTGGGGGTTTGGGGACCTCCTTTTGGAATATCGCACCGTTGCTGATTTAATGCCAAAATCCCTCATATATGAAATGTGAAGTAACATATTATACTCTGCAATCGAAATTATTTAACATTAAAATTTCGCATACCGAGTTTAAGCTTTCTACGTCAATATTTTAAATGTCTTCGTTTGGGGGCCAGCATCCCCCATGGGGATGCAGGGGTCATGTAATTTCGTTAACAATGAGGTTGAAAAATCAACCAACAATACTATACTGACCCTCCAAATTTTACCAGATACGATTAACTCTAACCCATTAGACCTCAGCTAATTATTCGAGCTCCATAGGCTTGGAGGCCAGAGCCTCGAGGAGGCCTAAAGAACTCAATTTCACGCTATCATACTCTCTCAATAACTTATACTCATATCATCCGAGTAGTCTAAAAATCGGAGTCGGATAGCTTTAGGAACGGGGCGGACAGAGAGTCGGAGTCGGAGCTGCTGCTGCTTGCTAGTAACCGAAAGAGATTAGGAAGGCAAACCAAAGGTGGAGGCGGAGCGGGTGACGGCTCCGCGACATGCCGGGCTGTGATGTGTATGTCGCTTGTCAGAAGTTCCAGGAAAATCATCAGAAGGAGACAGCTGATCGAGCACGACGCAGAATGGGTTAAAAAACCAATCATAAGTAAGCTCGATCCACATAATTTGCGGGATCAAACTTAGTGACGACTCAATCAAGGAATAACTAATAAGCTAACTAAAAAACACCAATACAAACTTCAGACAAACGACCACAACAGACAAAACTCCCAGCATGTGGACCTTCGAAGTTCAGTAGTCTTGTCAGAATCACGCATATCAGACCTCTCAGGTTCTTTTCGATAGCATCCCAGATGTGTTCGAATTTAAAAGGACCTTATTAATCACTCGATCGCTCAGATCCCAGCACAAGGGCGTAAGCGCAATATCTTGCAGTCACCCTCGGGGGGTGGCCCTACCTCTATAATACTCTAACTACGGTACGAACTTTAAATTTAACCTTCTTTTCGCATGTGTTTCTGACGCTTAACCCACATAGATATGATTATATATTTCAGCAACGCCTACCAGTTTACTCTTCATAGACCTTCATAATAATATCTCTACTATATTTAAACCTTCAATTAAACTTTTTTCACGGGTGGTAGAGGTCCGGACGTAACATCACTACTAGTATCGCCTCGCCATTGTTCCCTATTTGGAACCCCTCTTTATTATTTAATAATACGCCTCCTTCTATATGGATGTATAATATAAGATGGCAACAGCGCTAGATTGTAAAGACATGAGCGCACTTGTATAAGATAGCCATAAGATAACTACAACGCCACAACATATAACAAACAAAAAAATATATAAAAAAATAATAATAAGATCCCAAACAATATATATAGTAAAAATTATAACATCGTTGGTGTTCACAGATTTGGTAACCCGGTGGATTTTTTTTTTGCTAGTAAGTCTGTTCTATTCCACACCCTACTCAAATAACTCCCACTGGCAAACCCTTTCAAGGATTCAAGGAGGGTGGTTGTTATACGCTCGGTGTTTGATTTGTGATACTGTTTTAAAATACACTGCCATGAAGATGATATAGCCAACAACACAAAAAATTTTAGTATATCCAATACGATTGTGAATATACGGAAAAGTGCCTATACTCATAGCTAGGCCTACATATATTTAAAACAATTGTTAAGGCCTATTTATTTATCAATGATATTAACAAAATAGGCGATATTTTTTAGAATGTTTTTATTTACATACCAAGAATATATTAATTCCTTCTTTACTTTCAGATATTTCAAGTGAAGTAAAAAAATTTATAACTTCTTTTTTCAAAAGAAGACAAGAATTCTGTAAGACATTATAGAAGTGTAAACGGTTAAAGTTAATTCAAACCAATTAATGAAATTCACAGTATAGAACTGCATAAAATTTTGAAGGGAACTAACCTAAACCGTGGCTCACCTTAGTTTGACGCACCGAAAAAACAGTCTGGCATTATGGTCTCACGAAAAATAATGCTCTAATCTCCTAACAAGGACCAATCATAAAGCTTAATAAGCTAAAAATATACCAATCCAAGGAGATCAAGCCTTCGAATCTATCTGTAACAAACATTCAAATCTACTGCAATAATCTAAAAAGTTATAACACGCAAATAACAGTGGCGTCAATTGACAAATAAGCTGTTAACTTTAAATCCTTAAAAAAAATAAAAATATAATAAAAAAGTTATAAAATAGGCAAATAGAAATGATATAAATCTCAAAAATAAGTTTATGAACTTGTAAAATTTTCCTCCCCAATACCAAAGAGAAATCTGTATTCATATATGTTTGAATCAAATCGCCAATTTTACTTACGTGCTAAAAATGTATAACGAACTGAAAGGACAACGCAACAGAGAAAATACTTACAATATGTTCCCATATGGATAAACAACGAACTAACGGGGTAACTGAAACTTAATAATTGTTTATATATTATTTTTAAGTGTTTAAAAAATCCAAAATTTGAAGAAATAATTTATAATTTTTTTATTTAATAAGAAACTTAACTAATATTAATTTATTTTTTTTCATTTCATTTTAAGAAACTAGCATTGCAAACTATTTTACCATTCGGACATTGCAATTTCTCAATACTTCTTCCCATGTTTCTTGTAATTTTTTGGTAAATCTTAATATTTCTCCTTTTTGTCAACTCTTGCCCATACACTATTATTCCCTTGCGTACATCTACATTCTATTTGTATTGAAATATCTCGTATGGCTTATTGTTCATACTTTATCTTTTTTTGTATCAGCTCAGTTATATATTATACATAATATATATATATATATATCATAAATACTATTCATAAGATGATTTACCCATAATCTATTAAGTATATAATACTTATTAGCCTTATTACCCGTTCTTTTTATAGATATTATCATTTCAATTCATACTACTATATACTAAGTTAATAATTATATATTATATTATTCTCAATTTACTAATAATACCTGTATAGCATAAGTAATTATTACTATATTATTTATCAATCATATCTTATATCATCACTTCTTATAATTACCCATTTCCTATATTTACTTCTTGTAGTATTAGGTATAATAACCTATGATATTATATCATAATATCTACTATACATAATATATATACCTATTTATATTTTAATTATAATTATTATACTTTTATATTATACTATAATCATAACGTGTACCATATATGTTAAACACGTTTAACTCTAATCTATATATATACCTATATCTCTATTTTACATTATATATTATATAACTTATTAATTATCCAAATTTAAATTCAATAATATATATACTTAATAGTAATTTTATTTCGAAATATATGTTCTATATTATCCCAACATTCTCCCTCACATTATTTCATCAGTTACAAAAAACACTACTCACTGAACTCTCTTATTCAGTTTGTCATTTTTCCTTATTTATAATTTTAAAGAGTGCAAGTTTCATACTACGCTTTCACTTTAAAAGGAAAATTACATTCTGACAAGTTTTTTGATTATGCCCTTACATCGCTCTGGACTACATATTTTACCACTGTTTATTTGTTTTGTTATATTTTATATAAACCTTTCGTGACAGTCTATATTTACACACTTATTCAACTCAGAAATTTTGACTTTGGAACATGTAAATATTCAATTTTCGAATTATTTCTCTTATTTTGATAATTCCTCTTACCCCTCTGCAAAGTGATTATCTTAAATATGTTATTTATATACACCTATATATACTAATCGTAAATTGAGACGTAGGTAAATTGAGACATCAAAGGAGGATTCGCCTAAAAAGATTCGACGAACATATACGAAGGTATATCTTATACCTGATTATATTCTAAATTTAGTCTTGGAACTAACGCTGACATGAGGCATTAATTATCAAATATTTTTCCTTTATCATAATGTGATTTAGAATGAATCAAAACTCTTAATAAACTTACATTTATTATTATATATAGTATACGCAATATTTTACTATAATCTAGTCTAGGTTTTAACTCTCTAGTCTTACAGATACTTACTTTTAATATATATATAAAAAAAAAACACTCTTCATTCCACCACTCACTGTTTTCATTCTTACTTCCTACTTTAAGACATCCACAATACTTCTTTTGCGCACTGCTATAACATTGCTTCCAGATTTATTTAGTTTCAGCTTGTTAACATTCAAAAACTGATTTACTTTGCGAGCGTTCTTACATATTATCCTTATTACCCTACCCGTTGTACACTAACTTCTCACTTCTTCATTTTAATTAACCCTCTTCCTTCCGTATCACCTTCCTCTCCATTAAATCCCCACTAAATTTTACATAGAACAAACATAATGATCCGATAATGGTAATGATAAACATTCTCACCTGATTTAACATCCAACATTAGCTTCAACATCTCCTTCTTCAAACACAAATCAATTTATAATTTCACCTTCGATACATCTCTCCCTACAGGAGATAAAAATCAATTAATAACTTTCCTTCGGGATACCATCTCTCCCTACACCAACTCTAGTATTAAAGCTTATGGATACTCTTGTGTTTAAAGAAAGATTACTTAGACCACCTCGTCGTCCTCACAAGGACAGAATCCATCACCTTCCCTACCACTTCTCCATTTTCTCTCTACACCCTAGTAACCACCTGTTTATACATCCTTTTTTTTTTTGATTATATATATATATATATATTATATATATATAACTAATTTATATATAATATTTATATATATATATATATAATTATATATATATATATATATATATATATATTAATATATATATATAGTATATAATATATATTAATAATATATTATATATATATTAATATATATAATAATATATATATACTGTGTCCCAGCACCCATTTATTGAATTATTAATTATATATAAGGTTACAATCATTTATCTCCAGAGAGGCACATCAGGCACATAAATACGGCCGGTGGTAGTCTCTGCGCTAACAATAGGGTGATTCTTCGTGTGACATAGATCCTTCTTTATAAAAATCACAATATATTCTTTTAATACTATACATATTAAATAATATGTATTTTAAATATAAAAAAAAATACAAAAAAATACACATATTAATTGATATTTAAAAAAAAAATAAACGCGTTTTTTTTTTTTTTATTATGGCCACTGGAAGTTATAAAATACTCAATATTACATAATATATAAATAATAAATACCGTTATTTTATTCTCACTCACACCATCTAATTATTACCTATATATAATGATATACTTTATATTTCAAGACTATTTATTAGTAGTGAAATTAACTTTGTGCTCTTCTAATCATATATATAATATTATGTCGATTAGGTAGTAAAATTTTTGGTAAGTCAACTCAGCAAGATGGATTCATAATTATCTAAAATGATCTAAATCGGAATAACGATCACATATGTATTGAGCTGATATATTGTAATTATATTTATAAATATATCTAGTTCACTCTGGTGAGTAAATTTATATGCTATATTCATAATTTCATGGTAATATGTATTATATTATAAGAGAACTTTTCTATATATATATTATAATATAACTTAATCTTATTATATTATTGAATTGATTCACTTAATTATTAGTTTATAATATTTATAAATATTAGTTATATATTTAGTATTATTTATATTAATATAATTATAATAATAAAGAATTATTTATTATATTATTACTAAATTTATAGTAGTGTTAATAGACTATCCATTCACTGTTTACGCTACTGCTTCATGTCTTATCTTGTTATGGGTTATTTTTTTGTAGTGCTTAATTAGCTTTATGTTTTATCGTATGATATGTTATGTTTAATGTTATGTTATGAACTATTTGTTATGTAATAAATTGTATTTAATGCTTGTAGTTTTTTAGTTGCATTTGAGTTTTTCTCTCGAATCACTAATATTATTTGATGTTTGTTACGGTCAGATAACGATATATTTGAATATTATATAATTTATATTAATATATTATATTTATATATATTATTATTAATATATTTATATAGTATATATATATTATATTAATATTAAATATATAAATTATTATAATTTGTAATATTCTCCGCTATTGTAACCAATATGTGACTGCAAACTATCATTGATTGCTTCATTCATATACCTCCCTTATTTATGTAATTTATTAACACATAAACACCATATTTTAACGTTCCGTATTCAGCTAAATACGATAAAGTTATACACTGATGCCGTTTTGCTATGATAATATCACAATATATAATAAGTTATACTGAAAGATTTGATAAAGGAATAATTTAATAACTATATGATTGATAACGTATATGTCATGATAATAGACACTTCATAAAGTATTCATATACATTTGCTGTTATATAATGCAGTAATTACAGATAAACCATTCAAAATCATTCAATATTGACATTATTATAAAGGGTAGATAATATTCAATCTGAATATATTGCTTAATAGTTATTTAATATTCAGTTTGAATATAATGTATGAGAGCAATGATAAGATATAGAGTAATTCAATTTAAATGTATTTTATAACGTGAAATTGTATCGCTATTTGAATAGCATTTTTAAGTGAACGAAGTGAGTGTGGGAGAAACAGTGAAGCAGGGAGTAACTATGGAAACTAGAATATAAACAATTGCAACTATATGTGTACATTTAATTATTAATATTAATTATAATATATATATATATATATTTTTATATATTTCAATATATTTTAGGAGATAAGATATATATATATATCTAATATATATTTAAATTATATATATATATATAGAATTAATTTTATATATTTACGCAACATATATATTTATATATATATATATGTACAATTATATTATATAGCTATATATATATTAATTAATATATATAATATTATATTTATTATATTATAATATATATATATAATTTTAATTAATATATATTATATATATTAAATATATATATATATATATTATATATAATTATATATTATATATATATTATATATATATAGTGAAATAGAAAATAATTTGTTTAGTATTGATTGAATAGATTACAAATAAGATTAGTAATATTTAATAATAATACTTAATAGTCAAATGTGTTTATTGCGACGTTGCTTAAAGACTAAAGAAAACCCTATTATTAAAAGAGATTTGCATGTGGGTAAATTCTCCGATAGCTGGAATGCCATATTCGTCAGCAACTGAATTAGGGAGAAATTAATCAGTGATAAAATTAAATAAAGGCAATCAAGGGCAGCCGACCTCCAATGCCAAGAAGGCAGTTACATGGCCTGCAACAGATCTAATTGAGAAGATAATTTAAGCAATTAGTAGCGCGACCGATAGAACAAAGAAGCAAGCAACTTCTTGAGAACGGCTCTGCCGTTAGTGGTGGTAAACGAATAAAAAAAAAATTGTCGGGAGTGATAATGGCGCACCCTCGACATTCGCCGTATGGTCGCGTCGCTCTATATTTATAATAACCGCAATCTTTGACTCTTTTTTAACCTCATTGTCTAGATTCTGGAAACGTTCTCTCTGTGCTAAATAATAATAATAATAAATCAATACGATTATTTATTCCGACTCTGTTAGCAACGCATGCGACGATAATTTGGGTCTCATCTTAACATTCAGCCTAAAAAGAGAAAGAAGAAGAAAAAAAACTTCTTTTAAATTTCAAATTTAACATTTTAAACATACGTTTAATTTTTGAACGATTATATATGGTAATAATTGACATTTAAAACTCGAATGTTGTCAAAATAGGTTTGAAGAAATTTAAATATCAGATCGGGCGCATGTAAATGCTAATCATTTATTTTCCATTCTAAAATGCGGTTATCTATTTTCTTGGATGCTTGCTAGTGCAAACTACCTTAAATGGTGATTGGGTATCTTCAGAAACATATTTATCAAGCACTTTTGTGTTTTAGTCAACCTTTTTAGCTTTGCTGAATTACAAATTCAGTAAGTATTATATATATATATATATATTATATATATTATTAGTATGATATATAATATATATATAATATAATTTATATATATATATATATCTATATATATATAAATATATATTATATTATATAATATATGTAATTTCTTTCATTAGTTAAAGCGATAAAGAAATTTCAGTATTTAACAAATGGCGACAAAGTTTCAGAATTGTGCGATAACATATCAATTAATTACACAATCATAAAGTAGCGAAATTTCTAAGGCTATAATCAAGATAACGCTGATATATTTTCATTTCTCTGATTTTAATTTTTTTTATTAATTATATTCAGTCTGAGTAAAGTAAAACACTCTTGCGTATTTTGTGAGCAGGAATCCAGAAAACAGGTCATCAAAAGAGCCTTACTGCTGAAGAACAATAAAACTCTGAAACTCCTCTTCAATAAAGGATTAGTCAAACCTTAATAAAGAAGAAGAAGGGCTTAAGAAGAACAAGAAGAAGAAGAAGAAGGACTACAGAAGAAGAAGAAGAATAAGAAAGAAGAAGGGAATTCCTATCAACAAATCTGAAGCTTGATTTATGCTTGTAAAAATAAGCTGAAAGGCTAAAATAAAATCGTGCACATATATCAATGATTTTTCTCAGTAGTGAAAATAAGAGAAAATATTTTTTATATCTATAAAAGTGAACTAGCGATATCCTGATATCTGAAAATATTAGTAATATTTGACCATATTTTGAAATAGGCCAAAAAAGCTAAAGTGATATTTCTGTGACATAAAGTGTATCTAAATATTTCTAATGTAACAAGATGTAACGGTGCTAAAAATAATAAAGTGAAGTCATAAGCAGTTAAAATATGATAAATGCCTTACGTTATTACTCGTTATAACATAAATCCTTAAATGTTTAAATTATAAAAGTCAACATCCACTTTCCGATCCACTTTTTCTTCCAAGATCATTCTAGGTAAGACCAGGGGTGAGCTACCAATATTTTAACAACCGGTTTTCTACTTAGTAATAAAACCTAACTATGGGTTCCTTTTTTTTTTTTTTTTTTTTAAATCTACAGGTTCTCGTGAACCGGTTTGAACCTGTTCCACCTCACCAACTGTTAAGATTGATTAGTATAGTAAAGTATAGTAAAATAAAATAATATACAAGTTAAACGGAGTTTTGGAATTATATATATACGGTATATATATATATATGTGGCATATATATGATACCGAAAACATAAAAAAAAAAATATATAATATATATATATATATATATATATATATATATATATATATATATATATATATATATATATATATATATATATATATTATTATATATCATATATATATTATAATATATATATATATATTATATAATATATATATATATATATATATATAATATATATATTATTATTATATATATATATATTATATATTATATATAATATATATATAATATATATAATAATATATTATATTGTTTTATATTTTTTTAATTATGATAAAATAAGAATCGAAAATTAGAATGGGTAAAAATAATATTTTATACTTTGTTGGAACTTGTTTACGATTATTTTTAGAATTACTTTCAAAAATAATATTTGGCATAAAATATAATGGGGCGAAATTACAACCCCTTCCCCCAATCAAAAACAAAATCGTCACTGAATCTGCCACGGAAATCGCTTGCAAGATAAGAAAGAAAGAGGTAAGCACTATTAGATTTAAAACTTGACATTTAATTTCTAGGTTAAAAGTATCTAAAAACATTAAAACATTTATATTAATTATTAATATTAATATTAATATTAATATTAATATTAATATTAATTTTACCGCCCCATGTATATTAAATATTAATATTAATATTAAATATTAATATTAATATTAATATTAATATTAATATTAATATTAATATTAATATTAATATTAATATTAATATTAATATTAATAATTATATTAAGTATACAATTATTTTATTGCAACCTTCATTGGGCTTTATAAATCTTGTTTTTAACGACAAAATATTTTTATTGATCTGTGATGATCGTCGAGTTTAACGGATTCTAAAAAAATCGATATTTTCTATTAAAATCAATCGATGTTTTGATATTCCTATGAAGCAACGTTGCCACATGTTAATAAAAAATTGCCAAAATTACGATATTTTTATAAGCAACGTTATTTGTTGTTTTCATATATTATTTCTTTTTACGTTCGAAAAATCTGTAAGGTTATGATGTTTTGTTAAATAGA
>JABUQX010047926.1:32500-45000 GCA_015478945.1 Trachelipus rathkii
AATAAAGTTCTTTATACACTGATCAACGAATATATGCTAACGTAGCAAAGTTTTCCTATTATTAAAGCTAACATAACATCACCTGAACTAAGAATATAATGTACAACAACAAACCTAGCATACCTTAAGCATGAATAATCAGCTAACATCAACAAAGTTCCACACTTAACAACAGTAAAGTAACTAACATAACATACAAAAACGTAACCTATTCACACTTTGTCAAGCATAACTCTAACAGATCAATGTTAATTTTACATTAACATTGTAATATTTAACAAAAATTTATCATAACCTTGTCTAATTATCATACAGACCTACGAATATATGCTAACGTAACAAATTTTTTACATTAATAAAGCTAACATAACATAACCTGAACTTAGAATATAATGTACAACGACAAATCTAACATACCGCACACACACACACACACACACACACACACACACACACACACACACACACACACACACACACAATAATTATAGACACTTTACTTAATACATTAGCCTCGCAATCATTACTAACTTACTGATCACATGACTGCTATTTCTATGATGTCAACAAATGTGTAACATTTTCTAAACCTTGTTGGAAGACATTTACATTTTTCACATGTTTAATATAAACATTTCGTTTTGTTATGTATTTTCTTTTACGTTTCTATTATTCTTTATATTTATATTTTGTTAAAAGTTAGTTATTTATTTATTTATTTTAGTTTTATTTATTTTTATTTTATTTATTTAAAATAATCTATGTATTTTTTAAAAACTTTTATTTATTTTTGCTTTTTCTGTTTAAAACATTTTGTTTTTACTAAAATTTATTTCATTTTATGTTTATAACTTAAAAATTTTGCGTTTTTACATACCCTAAAGCAGTAAAACAGTAATTCAGTAGATCAAACCACCTACCCCACCCTCCTACCCTTCCATGATCTATTGAGTTATTGATCTATTGATTCAAGTCATTTCGAGTATCATTTTGTATAGATATTAACATAAAATAAAGTTCTTTATACACTAAACGAACGAATATATGCTAACGTAACAAAGTTTCCCATTAATAAAGCTAACATAACATCACCTGAACTAAGAATATAATGTACAACAACAAACCTAGCATACCTTAAGCATGAATAATCAGCTAACATCAACAAAGTTCCACACTTAACAACAGTAAAGTAACTAACATAGCATAACAAAAACGTAACCTATTCACACTTTGGCAAGCACATCTCTAACATATCAATGTTAATTTTATATTAACATTGTAATATTTAACAAAATTTATCATAACCTTGTCTAATTATCATACAGACCTACGAATAAATGCTAACGTAACAAATTTTCACATTAATAAAGCTAACATAACATTACCTGAACTTAGAATATAATGTACAACGACAAACCTAACATACCTCACGTATGAATAATCTGCTAACATTCACAAAGTTCGATACTTATCAAAGGTGAAGTAGCTAACAACACATACAAAATTCAATGTATCCCAACTTTTCCAACATACAGCAACAGCTAAAGCAGTATTATCTAACAAAATCCCTTAACAAAATGACCAATCTATCAAAGATACCTACATCTTGAACTATGAATTGACACAATCTTCATCAAAGTGTCACTCGTCAAATCAAAATATAAACATCGGCTTTTGAACTATGAATAAACGTTGACATTAGCAAAATTCTCAATCAAACATTATAAAATATCCTATCGATCATACAGATCAACGAATAAACGCTAACATATTTAAATTTATTTTTCAAACTTTATTTTATAAGTTTCATTTTACATTTATACTTTGTACTTAATTTATTTTAGTTTATTTATTTTTATTTTTATTTATTTAAAATAATCTATATATTTGTTTAAAAACTTTTATTTATTTGTCTTATTCTGTTTAAAACATTTTGTTTTAACTAAAATTTATTTCATTTTATATCTATAACTTAAATTTTTACATTCCCTAAAGCAGTAAATCAGTTAATCAAACCACCCACCACCTTCCTACCCTTCCATGATCTATTGATCTATTGATCTATTGATTCAAGTCATATTTTTATTAAATTACTATGTTTTACATACCCTAAAACAGTAAATCTGTTAATCAAACCACCCACCCCCCCTCCATATATATATATATATATATATATATATATATATATATAATATATATATATATATATATATATATATATATATATATATATATATATATATATATATATATATATATATATATATATATATATATATATATAACATAACAAACTTAACATATCTTACACACGAATAAACGGTTAATATTAATAAAGTTCCTTACTTAACTACAGTAAGTAGCTAACATTGGAGCAAAACTTATACTATTCACACTTTTTCAAACATATCTCTAAAATATTAATGTCAATTTTACATTAACATTGTAATATTGAGAACTAAACAAAAATATATCTCAACCTAACCTAACTGACATGCAGCATTCATTAACAAGGTAACTAAAATTAGAAGTTTCAACTTACCAACTGAAGTCAAAGTAGCAATCTCAATCTTTACTATACACAACCGATCAATATATTATTATTATTATTATTATTATTATTATTATTATTATTATTATTATTATTATTATTATTATTATTATTATTATTATTTATTATTATTATTATTATTATTATTATTATTATTATTATTATTATTATTATTATTATTATTGATTCAAGTCATATTTTTATTAACACCAATAACGTGTGCGACCATATCGCTTGCATGTTCACAACTAAAACATTGGCTGGTAAAATGCTCTCTACCTGACACCTAAACATTACGCAATCTTTAACAAAGAACAAAGGGTTCGGTTACAACATCTGTTATCCTCTTGAGAGGGTGGATACAAAGAACGTGAGAAACAAGCCATTCAAAAGCGTGTGAAAAAGATAATTAGTTTTGAAGGGGAATAAACAAAGAACGGGTATCAATTACATGAACATCTGTTGCTTTGTTCTAACAAAGGTATGAAAGCGATTCAACATCTGTTATCCTCTTGAGAGGGTGGATACAAAGAACGTGAGAAACAAGCCATTCAAAAGCGTGTGAAAAAGATAATTAGTTTTGAAGGGGGATAAACAAAGAACGGGTATCAATTACATGAACATCTGTTGCTTTGTTCTAACAAAGGTATGAATGCGATTCAACAACTGTTACATGAAGGGTAAATTGCTATGCGTATAAACATGTACGCAAACACATGCACACATACACACACACATACATACATACACCCTAATATATATATATATATATATATATATATATATATATATATATATATATATATATATATATATATATATATATATATATATATATATATATAGTATATATATATATACCTGTGTAGAGTTAGTAAATATTGGTTTAATAATAAGATATATTTTATCAATTTGTAAGATATTAATATAAAGATCTTCACGTTGTTAACTTTAATATTATTTTTGTTTTTCCGATTATTTTTTCTTTCACATTTTTAATATAAACATTTCGTTTTCTTATTATTTTCTTTTAAGTTTTTATTATTCTTCTTTATATTTATATTTTGTTAAAAGTTATTTATTTATTTATTTATTTTATTTTTATTTATTTTTATTTTTATTTATTTAAAATAATCTATATATTTTTAAAAATTGAAAATTCTGAAAGAATGACTACAGTCACAGAAAAACACCGGAAATCAACGTTTTAGAGGGCAAAAAAAGCTACATTTTGGTGTTTATATAGTCAAAATCGGCTGAAAATTCCGAATTTTATGTCCATTTTAGGTGGGGTGAAAATGGGGCCAGCCAGCCAAAGTGGATCTGCCCTTAACGTCTCCAGCGTTTTTCATGTTTACGTCTCCACAGCTTTCGGGTGTATAACAATTAGATCGCGAGTGACCCGCCGCATCCTTCTTGGTGGACAGATATATATATATACTCCTGATAATCTAACGATATACGCAATATCTACAAACACATGTTGTTAAGACTGAAAAAACGAATCTTAACAAAACAAAACATGATAACAGGTAAGAACAAAAACCTAAAGAAATATATTTTAATCTGAAACATATTGTTTCAGGGAGACTTTTTGAGTTGATAAGGAGGGAAATGCTTGCCTTTCTTGTGATTGGATAGATTTAACGTATCTCCTTTTAGCTTATCCTGTGACTGGTTGAAATATTCCTCATCTGCATTAGACATATCCTGTGATTGGTTGAATATTCTTTATCCCTTGAACGTGTATTCATGTGATTGGATGAAATTTATCATACCTCTTTTAAGCTGTATTTGAACAGGAATGTTATATTAACTTATAGGTATAAACTCATTTTAAAACCATAGTTGCTTTAGCTGTTATACGTTGAACAAGTTCTGTGCTCTATCTTAAAAGTGTTTTATTTTCATCAAGTATATTTCGTTGTGTATATCATGACCCATCTTAACAGATATACCTCTATACAAGATATTGTACAATGGGAAATCAAGATCCCAAGGAGCGGAGTTTCATTCTTATATAAAAGAAACCCTAACGGGTCTGAATTTTTCACGTGTATTAATCAATCTGTATACCATAGTAACAAACGGATTTTTATGAGTACTGATGAGATACTCTGTATATGCCACCACGCTGCAGAATGGGTCAAGGAGTACTCTAAGTCTACCGAATTTTTTGATTCACCGGAAATTATTATTAGTCAGGGCGAGGAAACCAAGACCAATCACCTTACTCTCTCTTATTCTAAGGGTATAATTTCACTTTCACATAGAATAGAGGTTCGCGTATGGAAGAGGCGTAAGGAACCAGGTGTATTTGAACCTACGGCTCGTAAAATCTATATTTCTAGATTACCACAGATAAAATATATGGCAGAGGTACGCAAGAGGGTATTATTGCAAATGAAGAAGACTGAAATACTGTGTAATTACGTAACTGTAGCTCATTCTATGTTATACCAGGAATATTGTGCGTTTAAGAAAAATCTAACTGATGATGCTGAAACTATCATTGAAAACTTCTTAAAATCTATGAACGTGCAGAAATTCATCTATCTATTTAGAAAACAATGGAGCGAAAGTATTTACGCTGCTGATCCTGACAGTAAACATACTATGATATCTGAGAGAGAACTTTTTACATATGTGCTATCGGATGGTATTGAAGAGATAAGAAACTATCTGAGGAACAACAACGCAAATGATAAGCATATTTGTAAAGACTTAGAATGTTTAAATTTGAAATATTCATAAAGCTCCATGTTAGGGTTGATTAGTTATATATATATATATATATATATATATATATATATATATATATATATATATATATATATATATATATATATATATATATATATATATATATATAAATATATATATATATATATATATTTAAATATATATATATATATATATTATATATATATATATATATATATATATATATATATATATATATATATATATATATATATATATATATATATATATATTACCTTGTAATATATTTATATTTAATAATCTTGTTATAATATTTAATGTTAAAATATGTATGTCATTGATTATTTAGTTTCTAATTATGTAATAAAGGAATTAAAATGAACAAGTTGCTTTTACTGACTTAAAACTTATTTCCTTATATATATATATATATATGTCCACCAAGAAGTATGCGGTGTGTATCTAGATATATAAATATATATATATATATATATATATATATATATATATATATATATATATATACTGCTATATATATATCTGTCCACCAAGAAGGATGCGGCGGGTCACTCGCGATCTAATTGTTATACACCCGAAAGCTGTGGAGACGTAAAGGCATGAAAACGCTGAGACGTTAAGCGCTAAGGTTCTAACGCTCGACATGGGCGTTGGATGTAGTCTCTCGGGGTTAGCGGCCGAGGTGTCTTGCAGTGCTAGGGAACATAAAATAAAAATAAATAAAATAAAAATAAATAAATAACTTTTAACAAAATATAAATATAAAGAAGAATAATAAAAACTTAAAAGAAAATAATAAGAAAACGAAATGTTTATATTAAAAAATGTGAAAGAAAAAATAATCGGAAAAACAAAAATAATATTAAAGTTAACAACGTGAAGATCTTTATATTAATATCTTACAAATTGATAAAATATATCTTATTATTAAACCAATATTTACTAACTCTACAATATATATATATATATATATATATATATATATATATATATATATATATATATATATATATATATATATATATATATATATATATATATATATATATATATATATATATATATATATTTGGTGTGTGTTTTTTTGTGTGTGTGTGTATGTGTGCATGTGTTTGCGTACATGTTTATACACATAGCAATTTACCCTTCATGTAACAGTTGTTGAATCGCATTCATACCTTTGTTAGAACAAAGCAACAGATGTTCATGTAATTGATACCCGTTCTTTGTTTATTCCCCTTCAAAACTAATTATCTTTTTCACACGCTTTTGAATGGCTTGTTTCTCACGTTCTTTGTATCCACCCTCTCAAGAGGATAACAGATGTTGAATCGCTTTCATACCTTTGTTAGAACAAAGCAACAGATGTTCATGTAATTGATACCCGTTCTTTGTTTATTCCCCTTCAAAACTAATTATCTTTTTCACACGCTTTTGAATGGCTTGTTTCTCACGGTCTTTGTATCCACCCTCTCAAGAGGATAACAGATGTTGTAACCAAACCCTTTGTTCTTTGTTAAAGATTGCGTAATGTTTAGGTGTCAGGTAGAGAGCATTTTACCAGCCAATGTTTTAGTTGTGAACATGCACATTGTGAAAGTTTTATTTTATTAAACATTCACACGTATAATATATGTAATAATAATAATAATAATAATAATAATAATAATAATAATAATAATAATAAATAATAATAATAATAATAATAATAATAATAATAATAATAATAATAATAATAATAATAATAATAATAATAATAATATATTGATCGGTTGTGTATAGTAAAGATTGAGATTGCTACTTTGACTTCAGTTGGTAAGTTGAAACTTCTAATTTTAGTTACCTTGTTAATGAATGCTGTATGGATGTTAGGTTAGGTTGAGTTAAATTTTTTTTTTGTTTAGTTCTCAATATTACAATGTTAATGTAAAATTGACATTAATATTTTAGAGATATGTTTGAAAAAGTATGAATAGTATAAGTTTTGCTCCAATGTTAGCTACTTACTGTAGTTAAGTAAGGAACTTTATTAATATTAACCGTTTATTCGTGTGTAAGATATGTTAAGTTTGTTATGTTCTTATATATATATATATATATATATATATATATATATATATATATATATATATATATATATATATATATATATATATATATATATATATATATATATATATATATATATATATATATATATATATATATATACTGATGGATAGGAGGGTGGATGGGTGGTTTGATTAACAGATTTACTGTTTTAGGGTATGTAAAACATAGTAATTTAATAAAAATATGACTTGAATCAATAGATCAATAGATCAATAGATCATGGAAGGGTAGGAAGGTGGTGGGTGGTTTGATTAACTGATTTACTGCTTTAGGGAATGTAAAAATTTAAGTTATAGATATAAAATGAAATAAATTTTAGTTAAAACAAAATGTTTTAAACAGAATAAGACAAATAAATAAAAGTTTTTAAACAAATATATAGATTATTTTAAATAAATAAAAATAAAAATAAATTAAGTACAAAGTATAAATGTAAAATGAAACTTATAAAATAAAGTTTGAAAAATAAATTTAAATAAGTAAAATAAAAAAGTTTCTATGTTAGCGTTTATTCGTTGATCTGTATGATCGATAGGTTATTTTATAATGTTTGACTGAGAATTTTGCTAAGGTCCACGTTTATTCATAGTTCAAAATGATGTTATATTTGATATGAGTTGCATTTTGATAAAGGTAGTGTCAATTCATAGTTCAAGATGTAGGTATCTTTGATAGATTGGTCATTTTGTTAAGGGATTTTGTTAGATAATACTGCTTTAGCTGTTGCTGGTATGTTGGAAAAGTTGGGATACATTGGGTTTTTATTATTCATGTGTTATTAGCTACTTCACCTTTTGATAAGTATCGAACTTTGTGAATGTTAGCAGATTATTCATACGTGAGGTATGTTAGGTTTGTCGTTGTACATTATATTCTAAGTTCAGGTAATGTTATGTTAGCTTTATTAATGTGAAAATTTGTTACGTTAGCATTTATTCGTAGGTCTGTATGATAATTAGACAAGGTTATGATAAATTTTGTTAAATATTACAATGTTAATGTAAAATTAACATTGATATGTTAGAGATGTGCTTGCCTAAGTGTGAATAGGTTACTTTTTTTTTTTTTTTTTTGTTATGCTATGTTTGTTACTTTACTGTTGTTAAGTGTGGAACTTTGTTGATGTTAGCTGATTATTCATGCTTAAGGTATGCTAGGTTTGTTGTTGTACATTATATTCTTAGTTCAGGTGATGTTATGTTAGCTTTATTAATGGGAAAACTTTGCTACGTTAGCATATATTCGTTGATCAGTGTATAAAGAACTTTATTTTTATGTTGTTTTCCTCAAAATGATACTCGAAATGACTTGAATCAATAGATCAATAACTCAATAGATCATGGAAGGGTAGGAGGGGGTGGAGCTAGATAGTTTGATCTACTGGTATTACTGTTTTACTGCTTTAGGGTATGTAAAAACGCAAAATTTTTAAGTTATAAACATAAAATGAAATAAATTTTAGTAAAAACAAAATGTTTTAAACAGAAAAAGCAAAAATAAATAAAAGTTTTTAAAAAATACATAGATTATTTTAAATAAATAAAATAAAAATAAATAAAACTAAAATAAATAAATAAATAACTAACTTTTAACAAAATATAAATATAAAGAATAATAGAAACGTAAAAGAAAATACATAACAAAACGAAATGTTTATATTAATCATGTGATCATGTAAATGTCTTTCCAACAAGGTTTAAATGTTACACATTTGCTTAACATCGTAAAAATAGCAGTCATGTGATCAGTAAGTTAATACTACGATGATTGCCAGGCTAATGTATTAAGTAAAGTGTCTATAATTATTATTGATGATAATGTGTATTGCGTATTATTATTATTGATGATGATGATGATGATGATGATGATGATATTGATGATATTGTGTGTGCGGTATGTTAGATTTGTCATTGTACATTATATTCTAAAAGTTCAGGTTATGTTATGTTAGCTTTATTAATATTAAAAAATTTGTTACGTTAGCATATATTCGTGTATGTGTGTGTGATACTTATAAAAGGTTATGATATATTTTTGTTAAATATTACAATGTTAATGTAAAATTAACGATGATCTGTTAAATTATGCTTGACAAGTGTGTGTGAATAGGATTTACGTTTTACAACATTATGTTGGATTTACTTACTGTTGTTAAAGTGTGGAACTTTGTTGATGTTAACTGATTATTCATGCTTAAGGTATGCTAGGGTTGTTGTTGTACATATATTCTTAGTTCAGGTGATATTATGTTAGCTTTAATAATAAAAAACTTTGCTACGTTAGCATATATTCGTTGATCAGTGTATAAAGAACTTTATTTTATGTTATGATTCCCTCAAAATGATACTCGTAATGATTTGAATCAATAGATCAATAGATCAAATAGATCATGGAAGGGTAGGAGGGCATTTGATTAACTGATTTACTGATTTACTGATTTACTGCTTTAAGGTAAGTATTACAAATTTTACGTTATAAACATAAATGAAAGAAATTTTAGTTAACACCGAAAGTTTAAAGAAAATAAAACAAAATAAATAAAGTTTTTATGTTATACAAAATATGACTTGAATCAATAGATCGATAGATCAATAGATCAATAGATCAATAGATCAATAGATCATGGAAGGGCAGGAGGGTGGGGAGGGTAGGGGGCTGGTTGGTTGATTTACTGATTTACTGATTTAGGGTATGTAAAAATGCAAATTTTTTAAGTTATAAACATGAAAAGTTTAAAAATTTTTTTAGTAAAAACAAAAATGAAAAAAATAAAAAATAAAAACAAAAAATTTTAAGTTATAAACATGAAAATTAAAAAAAAGTTAAAATAAAAAAACAAAAATAAAAAAAAAAAAAAAAAAAAAAAAAAAAAAAAAAAAAAAAAAAAAAAAAAAAAAAAAAAAAAAAAAAAAAAAAAAAACACAAAAAAACAAAAACAAAAAGAGTAAATGTAAAATGAAACATAAAATAAAATAGGACAAACTATATTCGTTGCCGTTTATAAAAAGAAAACGAGATTTGAAAATAGAAATGTCAGTCTGAGGCTAAGCTAATGTTTACTAACTCAGCACCGCACCGGTTCCAGCACCGGTGCCTGTACCACCTATGTCTCTTTCTCAGTCTGTGTTAGGTTTGGCTTTGTACATTTTATTCTTAGTTCAGGTTATGCTATGTTAGCTTTATTAATGTTAAAACTTGTTGCGTCAGCATATATTCGCTGGTTAGTATGATAATTAGGTGAGGTTATGATAAATTTTTGTTAAATATTACTATGTTAAGGTAAAATACCTATGAAATGTTACAGATGCGTTTGAAAAAGTGTGAACAGGTTACGTTGTGTATGTAATGTTAGTTACTTACTGCTGTTAAGTATGGAACTTTGATAATGTTGGCTGTTTAGTTGAGCGTAAGGTATGTTAGGTTTGTCGTTGTATACTATATTCTTAGTTCAGGTTGTGATATGTTAGCTTTATTGATGTAAAAACTTGTTACGTTAGCATATAATCGTTGGTTAGTATATAAAGAACTTATTTTTATGTTTACCCAAAATGATACTCAAAATATGACTTGAATCAATAGATCGCTGAAGCTATAGATCATGGAAGGATGGGGGGTAGGGTGGGGTGAAGGGGGGGGTGGTTTTTATATATATATATATATATATATATATATATATATATATATATATATATATATATATATATATATATATATATATATATATATATATATATATATATATTTATATATAGTATGATTTTTGTTTGTTTGTATGTGTGTATTATGTATTATAGCGTATGGCAATGTATGGCATGTATGTATATATGTAACCATGTACGTATGTACGTATGTTTGTGTGCCTCTAACCAACCCAATGCTATATATATATATATATATATATACTGCTATATATATATATATATATATATATATATATGTGGATGTAGATATTTGCCATTTGTAAATGTGTATATATATATTTCTATATATATATATTTTCAATATACAAGTCTTTAATATATATATATATATATATATATATATATATATATATATATATATATATATATATATATATATATATATATATATATATATATATATATATATATATATATATATATATATATATATATAAACTAACCTTGAATTTTAAAGACACTTCTTCTCTGTTGCACTTGTAAAAGTCACCTAATTCAGAGAGCTGAATCTGAGCCTTTTTATACTCTGCAAATCCCCTCTCCCCTTCAGCATATGTTCGCACATCTGGCACTTTCTTTTGTTTCGTACAAAATTTTTCCCTTAATTACTAATTATAAAATAAATAAAGTTTCTCTTAAACATTTTTTCTACTTAAAAGAAATTGATTGCCTCTTTCTTTCTTTTAAACACGCTGGGAAAAAACATTAATTAGCTCTTATTTCCAAAGCTTTGTTCTTAAAAGCTTTGTTCAGTGTATCATAAATTTTACACTTGCCAATTAAAAAAGTAATTAGTTTGAAAACAGAATGTATTAGTTTCTTTGTTAATAGCTTTGTACTTCAGCAATAATTTATCAAAATCTTCCCAGGCTATTGTTATTTTACGTCATAAATTAATCTTTTTAGACTTAAAAGGTAATTAAAAAAGTCATAAATTTTAAAACCTGTCAAGTTGAGGTGAGGGTTCAATACAAAGGAATTAAATCTCCCCTCTTACAAAAAGTCGTAAATTTTTAAAACCTGCCAATTAAAAAAGTAATTAGTTTGAAAACAAAATGTATTCGTTTCTCTTAAACATTTTTTCCCCCATTAAAATAAATATGTCAAATGAAAATTAATTGCCTCTTTCTTTCTTTTAAACATGAAGGGAAAAACCATTAATTAGCTCCTATTTCCAAAGTCTTTGTTCTTTAACGTCGTAAATTTTTAAAACCTGCCAATTAAAAGTAATTGGTTTGAAAACAAAATGTATTCGTTTCTCTCCCCTCCTTAAAAAAGATAATTAATCTTTTAGACTTGAAAGGTAATTAAAATCCTTTCTCAATCCCCTTCTCTTATACCCCCACCCTCCTTCTCTTCTCCCCTCTATTTCCCCTCTCTCATTTTCCCCTCAT
>JABUQX010047926.1:50000-52500 GCA_015478945.1 Trachelipus rathkii
GGTGGGAATAGTTATGAGGAAAGAGGTGTGGGAGAAGGTAAGGGTGTGTAGACAGGTGAGTTCGAGGGTAATGTGGGTAAAAGTGAAATTTGGGGGGGAAATGTGGGTGTTTATCTGCGCTTATGCACCAGTGAATGGAACGAGGGAGGAGGAGAGAGAGAGATTTTGGAATGAGGTGAATGAGTGTTGGGAAAGTTTCGGGGTAAATGACAAAATTTGTCTACTGGGAGATTTGAATGCAGGAGTGGGAAGGGAGGGGGTGGGAAGAATAATAGGACCATTTGGGGTAGGGGAGAGGAATGATAATGGGGAAAGTCTGATAGAGTTGTGTGTTGAAAAAAGAATGATAGTGGGGAATACATGGTTCAAAAAAAGTGATAATCATAAGTATACATGGAAGAGTGAGATAACGGGAGGAAGGGCGGTACTGGATTATGTGTGTGTAAATGGGAAGGATAGAGGTAGATTACTAGATGTAAATGTATTTAGAGGGGCGGGGAGGGGATATCGGATCACTATTTGGTGGTGGCTAGGTTAAGAGTGGGAGGAGAGGTGACGATTAGGGAAAGGGGAGAAAAGAGGAGAGTAGAGGTGATAAAGGTGGAAAAATTGGAGGAGACAGTGTGTAAGAGGGAGTTTAAGAGGGGTATGGAGGATAGGTGGAGAGATGTGAGAGGGACGGGAATTGGGGAGGTGGAGGGGGAGTGGATGAGATTTAAAGAGGCGGTATGTGAAGAGGCTAGAAGGGTATGTGGAGTAAAAAGGGTGGGTGTAAGCAGAAGGAAAGGGAGTGAATGGTGGAGTGAGGAGGTGAAGGAGGTGGTGAAAAGGAAAAAGGAGGCATATGTGAAATGGTTGGGAAGTAGGAGAGAGGAAAGCTGGGAGGAATATAGAAGGGTTAGAGTGGAAGCAAAGAGGGCGGTGGAGAGGGCAAAGAGAGCAAAAGATGAGTGGTGTAGAAAGGTGACGGAAGATTTTGCGGGGAGCAAGATGTTCTGGAAAGAAGAAAATAAAAAAAGGAAGAAGAAGGAGGGGTTGGGGGAGAGGATTAAGGGAGGAGAGGGGGAGTGGATAGGAGGAGAGGATAGGGTGAGGAAGAGGGGGGGGGAGTATTTTAGTGGATTACTAAATGAGGTGGGTGGGGGAGGGGAGGTTGTTTTGCAAGAGGCGAGGATGGGGGGTGAATTGGGGAGGGAGGGGGAGGATGAAATACAAATGGAGGAAATTAGTAGGGCTTTGAATAAAGGAAAAAAAGGGAAGTCCGCAGGTATGGATGGGGTGAGAATGGAAATGTTACAGAATGGAGGTATAGGGGTGGAGGAATGGTTGTACAGGTTATATAATATATGTTGGAGGAGTGGTGAGGTACCACAGGATTGGGAGGATGGATGTTTGGTGCCCCTGTATAAGGGGAAAGGGGATAGGATGGAATGTGGGAATTATAGAGGTATATGTCTATTAAGTGTGGTAGGGAAAGTGTATGGTAGAATCCTGATTGAGAGAGTGAGAGGGTTAACGGAGGGAAGAATGGGGTGAAGAACAAGGAGGATTTAGGGAGGGTAGAGGGTGTGTGGACCAGGTGTTCACACTAAAGATGCTTGTGGAGAAAAGTATAGAGAGGAAAGGGAAAGTGTATGGGTGTTTTTAGATTTAGAGAAAGCATATGATAGAGTGAAGAGGGGGGAATTGTGGAGGGTGTTGGAGGAAAATGGAGTGGGGGGTAAATTAGGAAAAGGTATTAGGGCCTTTTATAGGAATAGTAGAATGTGTGCGAGAGTGTTAGGAGGAGAGTGAGATGTTTGGGGTGGTGAGAGGACTGAGGCAGGGGTGTGTAATGTCGCCGTGGCTATTCAATTTGTTTATGGAGAGTGTTTGTAGAGGAATGGTGAGGGAGGGGAGGGGGGTGGAATTGACAAATGGGAATGCTAGAAGGGAAGTGAACATGATACTGTTTGCGGACGATACTGCCCTAGTGGCGAAGAACGCGGAAGGGCTGAGGTATTTGGTGAGGGAGTTTGAGAGAATGTGTGGACAAAAGGGGCTTAAAATAAATCCAGGTAAGAGTAAAGTGTTAGTGTTTGAGGAGGAGGAAAGAGAGGAGGGGGAGGGGTTAGAGGTTAGAGTGGGGGGTGTAGTTTTGGAAGAAGTAAAGATGTTTAGATATTTAGGTATGGATTTGGGTAAGGGGGGAGGGATGAAGGAGGAGATAGAACACAGAGTAGGAGAAGGAATGAGAGCTTTGAGTGGTCTGAGAGAAGTATGGAAAGGGGGGGATTTATCACAGAAAGTTAAGATAAGTATGTTTGAAAAAATTTGTGTACCAGCGGTGTTGTATGGGTGTGAAGCGTGGGGGTTGAATGCCAGGTCAAGAAAAGTTGGAAGTATTTGAGATGAAAGGGTTGAGAGCGGTTTGTGGGAGGAGGGAGAGGATTAGGAATAGGGTGGTGAGGGAGAGATGTGATTGGAGGAATGGGTTGGTGGGAAGAGCGGAGAAAGGAAT
>JABUQX010047926.1:60000-75000 GCA_015478945.1 Trachelipus rathkii
AAAATTTGTGTACGTTGTTTATTTATTTTCTTTCGTTTTATTTAGTAACGATGAGTTCTGTGTTTAAAATAGCAAAGTTTATGGAGTTTTTAAAAAGTGAAATAGAAGGTTGCCATTTCTTGCAAGAAAAAACTAGCATTCCAAAAGCAATTAAAATATGCAAAATTATCATAATATGAAGTTAATCTATAAGGGTGGCAGCAAAATAGTTTGGTGTTGTTCTAAAAAGATATGTCGGTATGAAATATCTGTTTGGAAAGACACATTTTTAGAAGGAACAAAATTGGAACTGAGAAGTATAATTTTATTCATATATTGCGGGTCCAATGATGAAACATTTGTAAAGTTTACCAAAGAGCAGTTAAATATTAACAAAAGTACAAGAGTCGATTATAACAATTATCTTAGTGAGGTTCGTTTGTTTAATTTATATTATTATTATTATTATTATTATTATTATTATTATTATTATTATTATTATTATTATTTAGGTTAGGTTAGGTAAAGTTAGGTTAGGTTGTTAGATTAGGTTAGGTTGGATATATATATATATATATATATATATATATATATATATATATATATATATATATATATATATATATATATATATATATATATATATATATATATATATGCTATATATATGCTTATAATGTTATTAATGACTGCCAAGCAATTGGAGGTGAGAATATGGTTATGGAGGTAGACGAAACGTATTTCAGCCAAAGAAAGAATCAAAAGGGTCGAGTTCTTCCGGCCCAATGGGTTTTTGGTGGAATATGCTAGCAAATAAAAGAAATCTTCTTAGTTGCTGTTCCAAATAGATTAGAGGAAAAACTATTGGAATATTAAAGACAAAATTAAACCAAAAACGACGATAAAATCGGACTGTTTTAAGTCATATATTAACATTCTCCAAAACCTGGTTTTGACTTAAACATATGCAGGTCAACAATAGTCAAAATTTCGTTGACCCAATTACTGATGCACACACCCAAAAAAATAGAAAATGCGTGGTTTTTGCTTAAAAGAAGAAATAAGAAACATTGCGGGACTCACAGACAGATATTGGAATCTTATTTGTGTGAGTTTGCTTGGAGAAGGCAGCTTAGTGGGAAAAACTTGTTCCAGTGTATGCTAAAATGTATTTCTGAATTTAAACATGTAAATTTAATAACTTATATATGATGCTTTTGATTTTATTAATTTATTAGTTTGTATTTTATTGGTGTAATAATTAATAAATTTATATTTGCTAATTTTTTTTTGTGTAACATTTATAACATTTTATAACATTTTCTTTTGAGCATCGCAAAAAATTTTATGCGATAGAACACGTTCGAATTTCGCTTATTTCGTAGGAAAAATATAATGTTGACCAAAAACAGACAAGGTGTATATATATATATATATATATATATATATATATATATATATATATATATATATATATATATATATATATATATATATATATATATATATATATATATATATATATATATATATATATATATATATATATATATATATACACTTCTAAAAATATATATATATATAAAAACACATATATATATATACCTATATATATATATATATATATATATATTTAAGGGATGTCTTCAGAGCGCCTGTGGTACTCCTCTAAGTATTGGGTCTGATATTGGGGGTTCGATTCGCCTCCCTAGCTTTTTTAACGGTATTTTTGGACACAAGCCAACATCAGGTCGGTAAAACACATTATTTATTTATTTACTTAACCTTTCAATCTTTATTTATGCATTTTTAGTAGTTACTTTTTAAATCATATTCCTTCATACGCCCAAAACTCGACTCTTCACACTTCTACTTCATTCGATTTTACTTCTTTTGCTCCACTTCATCTTTCTGATTCTATTTTAGTTGGGGTGTAACGGGTTCACTGATAGATGCTTTTTTATCTTATGAAACTTAACTCTCTCTGATTTTAGGATTCTATCTGTTTCTCTCTAAATAACATCTCAAATCTTATTTATCCCTTTCAAAGCTTGTGTCAATAATTGTTTAATAATGTAAATATTTCTTTACTGTAAATAATATCTTGGTAATTTGATCTGGTAGAGGTTGCTAGTAAAGTTTCCAAGAAATACAAAGATTTTCTTCGGTTTCGAGATATATTTTCTTCATCATATTTACCTCAACTTTCAAAAAGAATTTTCAGCCTTTGTATGTACTTTTATTAAATCTGAAAAGCATTTCTTTTTCATCCACTTTCTGAACAAAGTCGATTCAAGTTTGAGAATTGATAAGTAATCTTTCTTGTTCAATGATAAGGGCAACACATTTTGCGAGACTTTGGGCCTCTTTCTCTTTGCTATAGTTATTCCAATGGCTAGTACTCGAGGAGATAGTGGCTCTGATACCACAGTCCAAAGGGAACCTTCACAGTTCAATTAGTATTACATTTTTCTTGTCTACAGAGTGAAGATTTTCCCTCTCTGGCCTTGGAGTAATCATGAGTCGTGTTTTCGGGTGGTGGTGGTCATGACCCATTTATCTAGTAAGCCTGTTATAAATTTTTTTTTTGCTGAATAAATTTTTGAGGTGGGGTGGCAGCTGACAGTCTAGGCTGGTCATGTCACTCTGGTTACTCCTGTGCAGTTCGCTTTGATAAGTCATTATCTCCAGACACCAATGTTCTATAGAACTTTTTTTCTCATATTTTCCATCAATCTCTCGCACTTTAAACTCAGACGCATATTAACAACATCTGTTGATGAAGCTTCTCCCATTTTCGTTATCATATGTTTAGAATTTCAGAAACCAGAAAAGAATGGAATTTGTTTCTTAAATTCGAGAAGCAGCAAAAACTTTTAATGACGTTTTTATTTTATTTTTATTTTTTTTTTCTTTAAAGTACATACACACACACACACACACACACACACACACACACACACACACACACACACACACCATACAATATATATATATATATATTTTATATATATATATATATATATATATATATATATATATTATATATAATAATATATATATATAATATATATATATATATATATACTAATACCTATAATATAATATGATATAATATATATATATATATATACTATATTGCACAGTCTGAGCTTTATTGGCAGGACAAAAGGTGGCAGGATAATAAGGAACAAATTTAATAATAAATAAGTTTAAAATAAAAATATGGTAGCGTGTTCAAAATCCAGGATTAAGTGTGAATAGGTTCATTATTTACATAAATTCGGAATAAAAAAAAAAACAAATACATAAAGGGCAAAACTTAACTACAAACTTGAGGGTATACCAAATACCGGAATAAAGAAGCAGTACGAGTATCCAACTAGTCATGCTAGTATGTCTAATATCACCATCATTGACTGGGATAGCCGGTTAAAGCTAGGTGGTAGCAGCCAAACTACCCTCAAAGGGATCCAAACAGTAACTGCTATGTATGTCTAATAATCAATCGCATAACTGACTGGGGAAAGCCGGTTAAAGAAAGCTAGTGAGTAGCACCACTACCGTCAAAGGGATCCCAAATCTATAGCACTAAAAGCGCAAGATACTCCAATAAAGTTTCAAAAGTTGTATCCTTATTATTATTAAATTTATAGCTAACAAGTTTAACCAAATATTTAAAACTAAAAACTAAAAATATCAAAATTATATACGTACTTACTTAAACAATTAGGAGTACCTAAATAATTTTTATCAATTTACGTTATAATTAATAAAGACTGAGTAGTACAAAACATATTCTTATATAGAATCTACCTACAAATTAGATCTCTTATGAGTTACTTTTTTATTTGAAAAAAAAAACAAAAAAATTAACAAAAAAAAATAAAAAAATTATTTAATGTAATCTAAATCATATTAAAATATAATCAATTATATGGCTTAATTAATTATTAATAAACAAAAACATTCCTGATATTAAAGAATCTTTAACAAAATAAATCTAGGTTTATACTGTCATGCGACTCATGTGTTCACGATATATGTACTGAAGAAAATAATAATAATAATAATAATAATAATAATAATAATAATAATAATAATTTAATAAATATATAATAAATAAAATAATAATAATAATAAATAATAATAATAAATAATAATAAATAATAATAATAATGAATAATAATAATATAATATAATAATAATTAATAATAATAATAATTAATAATAATAATAATAATAATAATAACAATAATAATAATAATAATAATAATAATAATAATAATAATAATAATAATAATAATAATAATAATAATAATAATAATATTAATAATATGATAATATTATATAAGTAATAATAATAATAATAATAATAATAATAATAATAATAATAATAATAATAATAATAATAATAATAATAATAATAATAATAATATTTAAGTCATTTATTGAAAAATAATATCCTAAATAATATTAAAGAATAAATATAAAAATAATTGGGGAATTAATAAAATAAACTTAATAAAGCTCATAAATAAAGAAGAAAAACAATAGTTAAATTATTTTGGTTGGCCTTATATTTATTTAAATCAGAGAAAATCAAAAAAATAGTTGTAACAAATAAATGGAATGACTAAAAAATTAAATTGATAACTGGACAGAACTTTAGTTTTACGAATTATAAAAAGATTTATATACTAAAAAATAGAGAAAAATAAACTACTTAGTATAAAATAATAACAAACAAAAATAAAATCTAAAAATACGTTTTTTTTAAATGAATTTGTGTGGTAAATGAGTGCTCAGTTAGAAAGAACGGAAGCGAAAATTTTATTAAAAGGTGGACTAATCTTTTTTATTTTATGTAAATTTTTTTTTACATAATTAATTTCTTTATATATATAATAATATATATATATATTATATATCATAATAATAGATATCTATAATATATATATATATATATATATATATATATATAATATATATATATATATACCTATATATTTTTTTATTATAACAATCATTCCAATATATATATATATATATAATATATATATTTTTATTTTATGATTTATTTTTTATATATATTTTTATATATATATATATAATATATATATATATATATATATATATATATATATATATATAATATATTTATATGAAATAAACCTTCAAAATTTTATTTTAAAATTATTTTTTATATTATAATAAATTTAAAAATAATTAATATTACATCACTACAGAAAGAGGGGGGGGGGTTTCTTTTTGCGGGGCGGCGCGGCATTCCGTTTTATACTCTTCCCCTCAAAAAAGGAGTAATTCCGGTAACTGTTACTACGTACTTGAATAAAGTAACTCCGTTATCGTTGTTCCGTTTCTTTGAAATGAAAAGTAAAAGTAACGAAAGTGCCGTTACTATTAGCTTATGACTATGACATTAATTACGGTATCATAGGTAATTTATAGGTGTGTGTATATTAAATTTTCAACATTATCATAATTATTAAAAAATGTTACTAAAATTTTTTAATAATAATTACATCAAAAATTAATAATTATACATAAATTACAAATACGTATATATTTGTTTGTATATTCGTTTTTGGCATTCCTTTATGAGGTTGCATTTTCAATGTCTTCTGTATTCTGTTGGTTACCCTGTAATTTAAATAAAATATACACTTTAATTAGGATAAACATAAACATTGCTTGAAAAATACCCACTTCAAATTTAATTATATATTTTTTTCTTTATTAATTTATTTTACTTCAATTTCTCCGTTTAAATTTTATAAATATACAAAATGAAATTTGAGCACTTTTAAGATTCACTGATTTAGTAAAAACTTAATTACAATTTTATTTTTGAAAATAATTTGAAGTTTTCCGATAATCAATATGTGATACTTGATTTTTCATGCATCAAACATGGCACAAATTTGAGTCTGCTCCTGTCAAAACTATTGGTTGATACTAGAAGTAAGCACCCAATAACATCCTTTGGTACAAAAGGCAAAAAAAAAATTCAACGTATAAATATATATATATATATAATATATATATATAATAATATCTAATATATATATATATATATATATAGATATTATATATATATATAATTATATATATTATATATATATATATATATATATATAAACGATTGGGTACCCGGTGGATTTCATAGCTTAAGAGAAGGGACAATTAAGTGGCTCTATGGACCTGCTTTTTCTTCAGGGTTACGCTAATTATTGTGAGAATTTTCCCTTGAAGAATGCTGGTCAAACTTGCCTCAATTAATCAAGGTTCGAAGAAGACAGATTCCAAGGAAATGCGACTCTTATAAATGTCAAACTCTATAATTTATTATCTTATTAAAAAAAATCTTCGACAACGAAATCGAAGTCGTAATCTTGTCCAAACCTTTTCATGGTGTATTGGATAAAGTAACTCGGACTCTGCTCCTAATAATAGAATTCTGTAAAATCAAAAAGCTTTTGAGAAAACACATGTCTCTTTTAAAACAATAATAATAATAATAATAATAATAATAATAATAATAATAATAATAATAATAATAATAATAATAATAATAATAATAATAATAATAATAATAATAATAATAATAATAATAATAATGATATTAAATAATAATATAATAATAATATAAATGTATTAATAATAATAATATAATAAAAAAAATAATAGTAGAAGAAAATATAATAATAATAATAATAATAATAATAATAATAATAATAATAATAATAATAATAATAATAATAATAATAATAATACATGCAACAAGAACAAGAACAAGAACAACACCAACACCACCACCACCAACAACAATGATTACAATTACGAGTACAAAAAAAAAAAAAAAAAAAAGACATTGAACTGGTTCTAGTGAATCCGCAACAAGTAGTACGATAATATATTATTTATATTATTTAATATCATATATGAAATATTTATAGTATTAGAATGTATTTAAGCTATCAAAGAGTATTACTTAATGCTGGATATTCCTATGTATTTATTCGGTTAATATATTATAGGTGTGGTAAACAATGACGGAACAGTACCGAGCCTGTTAGGTCTTTATGACTGGTATTGTGTTACTGGTCCTCTTAACAAATACGTCGATGATCTCTATCTTACGTACAAAGTTTTGGCGGGTAAAAATCTTGAGCAACTTTCATTGGATAAAAAGGTTAGTTTTTTTTTTCTTCATTTACTTATCATCATTTATTAAGTTATTCTTACTTCATAATTAGGAAGCATAGTTTGTTAAAATAAATTTGAGTCTAATAATTTTTATAATAATTTTTGTTTGAGAAATAAGTTCAATTCTAAAATAGTTGAAATTTAATTTTTATCGTTATTTCCCTATTCATTTAAGATATTTTTAATAAGTAAGCTTAGGAATAAATTATTTAAATACATTGCTATTATTATAGATTTCCCATTTTCAAATGTGAAATGGATATTTTTTTTGACTTTCTTTTTGCCATAATATTTCATGTTATGAAATTGTATTAAAACTTCAAATTATACAAAGCTGTATATATATTTGTAGGAAAAAAGGGCCTCATAGTAAACGGCAAATATATATATATATATATATATATATATATATATATATATATATATATATATATATATATATATATATATATATATATATATATATATATATAGTATAAGAAGAAAAATATATATATATATATATATATATATATATATATATATATATATATATATATATATATATATATATATATATATATATATATATATAGGTTGATTTAAAGAACATAAAAATATATTACATGGAAAATGATGGTGGAAATCCTTTATTATCTCGAGTTAATCCAGAAATTAATTTCGCTCAATGGAAAGTTTTGAAGCACTTTGAAGACGAATTTAAAGTATCTCCTGTAAAGGTAATAAAATATGTACATAATCTTTAATTTATGCTTACATAAATTTATGCTTACATAATCTTTTATTTATGTTTACAACTTAATTTGTTTTGTTTTTTTTTTTTGTTTTTTTTTCTGCATCTATTAATAATATATCTATTATTCAGAACCAGAGTGTTATATAAATTTTTAATTAGATTTTTTTTGTGCAATTTCTGTTAGATCCGTTTGCCATTATAAATATAATTTAGAAGTGAAACGGATATGGGATATCTGGTAGGTTAATATGGATGTCTGATTTTTGTATATTGTAAAAAGAGCTGGGGGGCAGGAGCGATACAAAAAAAAAAAAAAAAAAAAAAATAGATGAATCATTACCCGCAGCAGGAACAATATAAAAAAAATATTATTTTGGTGGTGTTGGAGGAAGAAAATATTCTTTACTATGAAATAAATGATGCCGGAGTCAGAACCGAAACTGAAACCGAAACCGAAACCGAAACCGAAACCGAAACCGAAACCGAAACCGGGGCAGAAGAGTAATAATTTAAAATGATGGAACCTAAGCTAGGCAATTTAAAACTGTTGGACCAGAGTTGGGTATTTTAAAATGATGAAGCAATAGTTGGTGCTATCAAAAATATTTCTCCTCACTGCAACCCTGAATTTGTAAATGCCATTTCTCAGCAGATCTCTCTCTCTCTCTCTCTCTCTCTCTCTCTCTCTCTCTCTCTCTCTCTCTCTCTCTCTCTCTCTCTCTCTCTCTCTCTCTCTCTCTCTCTCTCTCTCCTCTTTTCCTCTCTCTCTCTCTCTCTCTCTCTCTCTCTCTCTCTCTCTCTCTCTCTCTCTCTCTCTCTCTCTCTCGCTCTCTCTCTCTCTCTCTCTCTCTCTCTCTCTCTCTCTCTCTCTCTCTCTCTCTCTCTCTCTCTCTCTCTCTCTCTCTCTCTCTCTCTCTCTCTCTCTCTCTCTCTCTCTCTCTCTCTCTCTCTCTCTCTCTCTCTCTCTCTCTCTCTCTCTCTCTCTCTCTCTCTCTCTCTCTCTCTCTCTCTCTTAAACATACTGAGTGAGGATGCTTTTGAAGAATCGAATGAGAATATGCAGACACGTTCAGGAGGCAATTTGTACCTGAAGAATATACTAATGTAGCGGACCAGTTTTATAAGATGTTCGATGCATTTTAGCTGATCAGGGTTCCTTATAAAACCGCATAATTCGTCCTTAGCTATCTTACTTTGACTCTAAATGTCACAGAACCATGTCAGAGATGAAGAAATCCTGTGACATATAATTGTCCACAAATGGTTGAATACAATTCGTTTTAAAATATTTATTATTGGTTATATTTAACAATTATTATTATTATTATTATTATTATTATTATTATTATTATTATTATTATTATTATTATTATTATTATTATTATTATTATTATTATTATTATTATTATTATTATTATTATTTTTAACAATTATTATTATTATTATTATTATTATTATTATTATTATTATTATTATTATTATTATTATTATTATTATTATTATTATTATTATTATTATTATTATTATTATTATTATTATTATTATTATTATTATTATTATTATTATTATTATTATTATTTATTTATTTATTTATTTATTTATTTTTTTGCTATAGGTTCATTTTAAACAACTCACTCGCTCACTAGAAATTTTCTTGGCCAAGTTAGCTGCAGAGAAATCAGCTCATCCATTTTCCTTTGAATATGGAAACAGAAAGGTAAAATTCTTTCCGTTTAAGAAATAAATTAGGGAATGCATAGTTGAAATGTCCTGTAAAGAAAACAGTAAAATTACATTATTTCTTAATATTTTCATATATATATTTCTGAAAATGTAATTTTCTTTCCAAACAGGAGCATGTCTCCCTCTTCAAAGAGTTCTTCAAATGGTTGATTGGGAAAAGCAAACACACTGCACATTGCCTCATGAATATCGCGAATGAAAAAATTTCAATTGGTAAAGACGAACAAAAATACTTCGCACTTTGTGACGATTTAGAAAAAGAATTTAAGGTACCGGTATATGAGAACAAAGGACCCATTTCCTACTACTATACTACTACTACTACTAATAATAATTCCTTATATATATATATATATATAAATATAAATATATATATATATATATATATATATATATATATATATATATATATATATATATATATCGGTATATATATATAAGAGCAGTTATATATATATATATATATATATATATATATATATTATATATATATATATATATATATATATATATATATATATATATATATAAATATAAATATATATATATATATATATATATATATATATATATATATATATATATATATACTATATATATATATATATATATATATATATATATATATATATATATATATATATATATATATATATATATATATATATATATATAAAAGGAAGTACTGGGTGACAATGGAGTGTTTATATTTCCAACTCAACCCAAGAATGACATTTACCACAGCGGAACCATTCTATATTTTAACTTCGTTTATACAGGAATCTGGAATATGCTTGGTGTCCCTGCAACCCAATGCCCTCTCTTGGTCTTGGCTCAAATCATCTCCCATTAGGTGTCCAGGTATATAGAAACCATATATATATATATTTTTATGTATAGCAGTTGTTATATTTATATATATATATATATATATATATATATATATATATATATATATATATATATAGTTATATATATATATATATATATATATATATATATATATATATATATATATGCTGTTAAAACAATTTCCTTACATTATTCACACACATCCTCTCTACACGCGAGCGTCTCAAAGTTTAACAAACAGACATTCTTTTCATCTGTATTCACACAACCATCATATGCACAATGTTTTGCAAAATTTAAAACAAGATGGCGAAAACAAATTTATTCTCAGATATGACAAAAAGGGTGCTTTCAATGCTTCCAATAATAGTCCGTCGTCAAACCTTCTTCCTATCTTCACGTGGGAGTTAGGGGCCTCTTATGGGGGGCTCGGTTTCGCCATGGATTTACCGAATAATTCTTGTACACGGCTTTCTTTATTAATTTCTGCAATATTTGATTGATTAATTTTAAATATTGCTTTGTTGAAAACAGCCATTCTTTCTCTGGACTTCACCTGCTCTTATCTGAAGCTCGGATGTTTTCGCGCTCCGACGTAAAATATATCCTATACGTTTCCATTAAAAGCAAGATGTCACTCATATGTATACAACAATGTTATTTTATTCTAAATTGCTCTGCAGTTTTTTACCATAATATTTTTTTTACATGTTACCATCTCTCACGGGCATGGTCCTTTTCAAGAAAGGGGCAAAAAAATAAAGGGAAAGAAAACCTATCAAATCCCATGCCTAAGGCAATTCCCTCAGCAGACGTAGGCTTTAAAGAGAAGAAGATTGAAAACAGCAGGAAAAACAGATGTGCTTGCGAAGAAGGTACCACAATGGCCGAGCCTTGAGTTTCCAAAACTCACACAAAATTCATCTGGAAACAAGGTACCTCATATGCTACGAAGGCAAAGCAATTGAGGAGGAATACGAGATATCAACTCCCTCGAGCACCTGCCTTTGTAATACCCATAGAAAAGAGATAGTGTGCCAATATCACGTCTCAAAGAAAGAGGGTCAATGGAGTTTGAAAGTAGGGGACAGTTTTTTTTAGTCTTTTAGCCTTGTTAGCCTTTTAGATTTAGGCTCTCATGCCAATCTGCGACTATGTTCACTTGATCTGTTTACTTTTCTCATACCTTTACCAACAATCCCAAATTCTTCGAATACCTAAAATCCAAAATAGAACACGTTCACTCGTCTTCTGCTTTCTCTGAAATCATCATTTCAATTTTCATCACTGGCAAAGCTCTTTCTCTAGTTTTCAAGATAAAGCGAACACTCATACCAATTCTCAATTCATAATAACCCTTAGAAGAATGTCAGCACCTTACATGTATCCATGAATTTAAGTTTTAAGTTTTTTTTTGTTATAGTTTTGATCCCCATCTGCCCCCTATGTTGGTAACGATTTTAGATAACGTACATTCTTATAGATGTATTAAATAAAATATACGCATATCAGTATGAATCATCTATTTTAGCAACTCCGGAACTATTCATAATGCTTGCAGATAATTTTCAAATCTCCACGAACACTTTTTTTTCTTTTTAGAATTGGAAGTGGAAGACAGAGAGAAACAAAGGAAAACATTTCAAGTAACTCGCAATTACCAAGCAGAAATCAAGGAATATTTCTATTTAGTCTCAATTCTATAATGTAGATAGGAGAAACTTGCTTTCGGAAATCGGAATTTCTCTCCGATAGAGGCGGGGGGAGTAGTATTGAGAGTAAATAAGCGAGTTTCGAAATCTGCCTTTCTGTGTCTCATTTTAGAAACAGGCTACGACTTTTCCTGTTAAATCGCACACAGACAGGCACCAAATAATGTCGCGCTACAAAAATTAATTGATTTGCAAAAGTGATGTTTGATATAATAATTAATATGATGATGTAGGGTGAAGAAGGAAACCACCCCTCTGCCCCCGTAATACCTTATAATTAAGTTTGTGATACACATACGTAAGTGTATTAAACATCCACACAAGTATGTTTACCACCCCATCTACCAGGCATTCGGTGCCCCCTTCTAAATAAACAAAATTTTAGAAGTTCCTTCAGCAGAAAAAAAGGTTATAGCAACGTGAAGGTGAAAAGGGACAGAGATAGAAGAATACTGTTAATAATGTAGGGTTGAAAAGGCTAGCCAACTCCCTTGGGGAGAGTTAAGAATGCATCTGGACCAGCACCAAAACTCAGACTGTGCCTTGGTGCTATATTGTCCATAGCGACAGAAGGATCTAAGCAAAATTGTTTATTGGTCAGAACATGAGATGATGAGAAAAGGTCTCTTAATCATAATTTCAAAGGTCGAATATCCTGATTGCTAAATATTAAATATTGATATAAACATCCCTTCTAAATTAAGGAGAGTTTTTCAAGATGCAGTGAATTAATAATAATAATAATAATAATAATAATAATAATAATAATAATAATAATAATAATAATAATAATAATAATAATAATAATAATAATAATAATAATAATAATAATAATAATAAATAAGAATATAGTTTTTTTTTCAACTTGATGATGATCTAATGATCAAAATTAATTTCCCTTATCTTTCTAATCGACATAATCTTTCACACAACTTTGACATCTTCTTTGAAAACGCAATCCAAACATTAAATTTTTCTTATAATATTCTTTTTTATTTCCTCTCTCGCGATCCATCTTGGAAGGATTACCAAAATTTACCTTAAAATTTAAATTTTGGGATTACATTGTTTCTGTCGCTAACTAAGCTTTGAAGAGGTTGGGGGTTCTGAAACGTTTTCGTAACTTCTTCACACCTAAAGATGGCTGCTTGTTGCTTACTCTGTATAAGGGAGGTATTTTTTTTATACTAAGTATGTAATATGTATATATATCTGGGGTGTATCATTCACAAAACTCTACTTGAAAAGGTGGAATATGAGTTTTATAGCCAAATCAATTCTCTAACATTCATTGACTTTTCACTATGTTTTTTATACAGTATTTTTCTTAGATAGCATGAATTAGTCGCAGCTACGTCCTATCGACATTACAATGTTCCATCTTTGTGACATTTCTCTGGGAGCTATTATAAGTTTGTACCACCTATATTACAATGGAATATAAAAATATTCGTATCATCTGAGATCTTCCACGATATTAATGTTTCATCACTTAAACTATGCTTACAGACTAGGGTTGGCCGACATGCCGGGTGCGGTGCAATGCGGTGCAGTGCTGTGCGGTGAGGAAAAATCCGGTGCTTGGCCAAACCTATTACAGTTTATTCTCAATCTTACAGCATGTACTTTACTGACGAAGTCTGAAACACTCCTTTCCTCTACTGTTTTTCTCACTTCCCATGTCTTAAACACTATCAAACGTTGCATATCGGCCTTTGATTATTGGAAAATGCAAATGGTATTCCAAACTCTGGTGGACTTTCATGTCGGCCTCTGGCCTTTCCCCACCATATATATATATATATATATATATATATATATATATATATATATATATATATATATATATATATATATATATATATATATATATATATATATATATATATATATATATATATATATATATATATATATATTTATTTATATATATATATATATATTTATAGTATATAGTTATATATATATTTATATATATATATATATATATATATATATATATATACTTTTATATATATATATATATATATATATATATATATATATATATTAAATCTTTCTCAGGTAATAGCAAACAAATACCAAGACCATCTCTGCCTCGCAGTTGCCAAAGAAATTGAGAAGACTTTTGGGGGCTGGGTAAACCCTTCCAAAGTATCCTCTGATTCTGAATCGTAAAATATGATTCGTTATGAAGCAATAAATAATTTTTTCTTAAAATAATAATAATAATAATAATAATAATAATAATAATAATAATAATACCTAATTTTTCGAAGTTTCAGGAATAATAATAATAATAATAATAATAATAATAATAATAATAATAATAAAAATAAAATAAAAAATAAAAATAAAAAATAATAATAATAATAATAATAATAATAATAATAATAATAATAATAATAATAATAATAATAATAATAATAATAATAATAATAATAATAATAATAATAATAATAATAATAATAATAATAATAATAATAATAATAATAATAATAATAATAATAACAATAATAATAATAATAACAATAATAACAATACACACACACACACACACAATAATAATAATAATAATAATAATAATAATAATAATAATAATAATAATAATAATAATAATAATAATAATAATAATAATAATAATAATAATAAACCAAAAATCAAGAATTGGATCAAACAACAATGGACGTCTCCAATCTCCATGGCCTAACAAAGGTTCACAATAATACTGAAGACCCACCCTTAAGT
>JABUQX010047927.1:0-20000 GCA_015478945.1 Trachelipus rathkii
ATTAATATAATTAATAATATAAATAATTATTAATTAAATTATAATATCAATTCAAATATTTTCAATAAACAAATTTTATACTAAAAATAAACAATTATACATTAATAAATTGACAACCAAATTTACTAATACCATCATACATATAGGTTGAGATTATCTGTAATATGATTTAACATTAAAATTAAAATAGTAATACAATTTCTTGAGAAAATGGGGATTACTAATATTGTATATATACAATCAAGTTGTGTCCTTTGATGACCCCAAATAATAATATACGTGAATCGTGAATATCAATTTATAACGTATATAATAAATGTATAATTAAAATATTTATAAAATACATAATAGAATACATATAATAAATTAATTATTGTACAAAGTAATACAATAATAAAATCAAAACCAGTAATATAAAACAATAATTAATATTAAATAAAAATTATTAAATAATAATAATAAATAATAATAATACTAAATATATATAATATATACATTCTATCAGTATAAATGTTTATACTATGATTAAGCATCTTAACTTCTACTGAGATGGTCATTGCTCCGAAAAAGGAAAAGTATTAATAAAATAATCGAAGGCGATAAATATTGAAAATTTTAATATATTAAAAAAATTAAATTAATGATATAAAATAATAATAATTATCTCATATTATGATCAGAGATTATACCTTTCACAGTGATACTCGGATTAGGGCTAGAACGCAAATCTCCATATCTCAATGAATGTTAAATGAACGGATTGTCACAATAATAGTCCACAAATATTTAATACAACTACAACTTTAATAAACGTTAAAAAGTGTATCTAAAAATATAAATAATATATAAAGTATTATAAAATGAAGATGGTTAATTAAAATAATAAATATAATTAAATGAAATATATAATAAATAAATTATATATATTTTATAATTAAAGTTTCTCAATTATATCAGAGATGAAATGGAACTTCTATGATAATTTCACCTATACTAAAATAATGAATTAATATTTATCTTTAATTATTTCAATATATAAAATAAGACGAAATCTTCGGAAATACTAATAGTATATAATTATTTTTTATGTATAACAATTTCATAATGAAATATAGCTATAATAATATACTGGAGGGACATTGGCCTAGTATATTATATAATAAATATAAATAATTATAATAATATACAATAATTTACTAATAATATAATGAATATAATAATATCTTAATAAGTTAATAAAAATTAAATAACAAGTAATAATCTTAAAAAATCACAATTATAATATAAAATAGATAAACATAATAATATATTTATAAATAAATATAATATATTAATTAATAATAATAATATTAATTATATTGATGATTATATTTATAATATATAGAATTAAATAATTATAAGTAATAAATTAAATTATAAATAATACAATAAATAATTAAATAAAATATCATAATAATAAATAATATTATAATAATAAATAAATAATATAATTAATAAAATAATAATTAAATTATATAAATATAATATATATTAAATTATATATATAATAATAATATAATAATAATAAATTAATAATTAAAATAATTAAATAATAATAATATATTAGAAACTAATAAAATAATAATAATAAATATAAATAATAATAATAATAAAATAATAATAATAATAATAATAATAATATAATATAATACTATATATACTATATAAATAATAATTAAAATAATAATAATTATATAATATATAATAATTAAATAAATAATAATAATTAAAATAAAAATATATATAATTAGTTAATAATATAATATATTTAATAAAATTACGTATAATAAATTATCAATATATGATATAAAAATAAATATAAATTAAAATTCATTACTATAAGTTATAAATATATAGAAAGAGAAAAAGAATAAAAAAGACAGAAAGAGTAATTAATAAAATAAAAATAAAAAAAAAAAGATAATAAAATAAAAATATTATTTATTATACAGTATAATAATAAATAATTAATTAATAATAATAATTAAATATAATTAAATAAATTAAATAATAAATAATATGAATTAAATTAAATAATTAATAATAATATAATAATTATAATTATAATAATTAAATTAAATTAAATTATATATATTAAATATATTAGATAATAATTAATGCGTAATTGAATAAGTATATATTTTGGCACAGTCATTAGGCTGACTATCAAATTATTTATTCTTAGTATTTATAGTTTTATGCGGTTTACCTCAACGTAGTGATTTTATTTTATGAGGTAAACTTTTCATTTACACAATACTTTGGAAAATGATACCTATATTCGTGAGTCCGTACTTACTGTTGTATTGACTCACCGACATTTTGTAGATCAAAGAATATGTATATAATACGAAAAGTATAAATTTATTAATAATAAGAATATTTAAGAAATAAAAGTGGGAGATCAACGATGTGTTTATGAGAAAACTTTTGAATATCTGTAAACTTTATCATAATCTAAATATATAGAATCCTATTTTATATTCATTTGCATAAAAACGTTTGAATTAATTAATAATATTATTATATAATAGAAGACATTCATTAAAATACAATTAATAATATAGTTATAATAATTTTAAATAAAATTAACTTTCTATTTACTTATGTTCCTAAAACTAAATGTTCATACTTTATAAGTTTCATTAACTATCACACAGACATCCACAACATAATACACAACACATGACCACACCATCACATACACTACAACTATCGCAACTACAACACACAGAGCAAAACACCAACACATCATATACGCGCACAACACACACAACAAATATCAATTCGAGAGTTAACAAATAAGCTTGGCGATAATCTTAGCGGTGTTTGAACTAACCGAATCGGCACACATCTTAATCACAAATCACAATCACAAATAATAAATCACTTAAAATAAAAATTTTTCAGACAATAATATAATTAATAATTAATAAACAAAGATTAAATAAAAGATATCTTTAATAATTAATAATAATAATAATTAAAAAGCAATTTTGAAAATTTAATAAATAATTAAATTATATATTAATAATAATTAATAAAATAATTAAATAATATATATAATAAAATTTAATAATAATAATATTAAATAATAAAATAATAATATAATAATAATTAAATTAAATAATATAATAAAAAAAATATAATATAATTAATATATATATATATAAATAATATATTATAATAAATAATAAATATAATAATAATTAAAACAATAATTACTATATAAAAATAAATTAATAAGTAAAATAATATATAATTATAATACTATAAATATATAATAATAATTAATTAAATAATTAAATAAATAATTAATAATTTATATATAATATATATTGTAATAATATATATAAATTAATTAAATTAATTATTAATATAATAATTATACTAATCAATATATATATAAATAATAAAATAACATCAATAATTATAATATAATTATTAAATTAATGAGATCAACTATGTTAGTGACTTTAAAATCTTATTTTTCTATTTACCGTTGCAGTCTTTGTATATTTGTAAATTTTAAAAGTCTTTATTTTAAGGTGGTGCAATGAATTTTGATGCAAATGTTTCTTCCGCTAGCTGGATAATATGATCCTTACAGTTATTCAATTAAAGTGGGTGAAATAACAGTGACTATACTCTCTTAATATAGAGAGCCTCATGGTAAGCTAGTTATGCCTTTTTCTTAACTGAACACACAGTCAGTGTTGGTGAATTTTTATTTTTGTTTGAAAAACTATTAGTAACTGAGCTAGCAAGGGTAAATGCTCTACCGCAAATGTACGGTAGTATAGGTATGTCGGGTTACTCTCGGAGACAATTCTCTGAGGAGTGAGTAACGAGCGAGAATAGGGTTTGCAGGCCTAAGGAGATTATAATTCTATTGTATCCCTTGCCTCCGAGTGGCTCTGGTGTAGAGAGAGGACACGAGGAGCATCTACACACGCCGCTCTTTGTGTCACTATAACTGTGGGTAAGGTTAGCGTGAGTTTAGGGTTTCCGTACACTCCCATATAAAGGGTGGTTGTGAGGAGAATAAGTAAAGCTGTCATAAGAAGCGCTCGCTCAATACAACTTTAACCTCTGAGATTCACCCTCGACTTCAGACCTATATTCGAATTGAGCCCCCTATTTTATTTATTGATTTAATAATATAATAATTAATATATATATATACATATATTACATTTTTTTGTAATAAGCTTAACATACGCTGATTCCAATATGTAATTAATATGTCATATTTCGGTGTTCAATATTGTAGTATCATATTTTCAAGAAATATTTATAATGAATTTTATATTACATTGAAACTGTCATATATTAATGACTTAGATCTGACCAAAACTTATATTTAGATAATATAGCATATATTATATAATAATAAATAATATAATATTAATACTGTAATATTAATATATATTTGCCAATTATTTTATATCATGTCATAGTATTTTATATATTTTTTAGTGTAAATATAATTTTAATTAATTATAATAATAATAATAATTTTGCATACTTTTTCAGAAATTTTAGTATTTGTCTTTTTAAAAAGAAAAAATTACTGGCTACAAAATTGAATTCTTATTTCGATTAATACATATTAGATATAATCAATGTTCCATCACCACTGAGAGAAAATATTCAATATGGTTATAAGTAATTCATATAATTAAAGTAACAATATAATAGTTCCTTATTTAAATATAAAATTCAAAAAAATAAAAAATAGAAATTAAAATAAACTGTATCTATATTATTAAAAAAATATGATTTAATAACAAAATCTTACAGTACAATAAAATTAAATATAAAAAATTAAAAAAAATATAAATAATATATGTATTACCAGTTTAATAATAAGTAATATTTTAATAATAATAAATAATAAAATAATCAAGTTATATAGAATTTTAATAATGTATATCAAAATTATATATAATAATTAATATATAATAATTAATATTTAAAATAAATATATATAATAAGTGTACTAATAATTAAACAAATCAATATAAAAATACTATAATAATTATAATACTTATATAATAATAATAATAATAATTAATATCTATAAATTAATAAATAATAAAAATAACAACAAATATAAATTAATATATAATTAAATATATTATAAATAAAATCATAATAATTAATAATTATATAATAATATAATATTATAAATTTATATAAAATATATAATATAACTATAAAAAAATAAACATAATAATAATAATAATTAATTAAATAATAAAAATAAATATATAATAGGTTATAATTAATTTTCTTTTGTTTAAACAATCAGATAGTGGTAGTTATATGTCGCTATTATACGCACACATACACACAAGTATATTCAGTTTATTAAAAGTTATAATTTAAATAAATTAAATTTTAAATATTTTTAATAAGAATAATAAATATAATAGAATTAATACAATTAAATATTAAAATAAATATATATATGAATATAATATCTATATAATAATAATAATGATATAAATAATAATTAATATAATATAATATAATATAATATAAGTAATAATAGATAAATATATATAATATTAAATAATATAATTAAATAATATAAATTAATAATTATATATATAAAAATATATAATAAATATTTAAATTAAATAAATTAATAGATAATAATAATTAATAATAAATAATAATCAATAATAATAATATTATTAGGATCATAATAATGGCAATAATAATAATAATGTATAATAATAATAATTAAATAAATAATAATAATTATAATAAATAATAAATTAATAAATAATATAATATTTAAATACATAATATACATAATAATAATAATAATAATATTGAATAGTTATGACAATTTGCATCATTTTATTAACAAAATTACAGAGTAAGAACAGCAGATAAGTGTGGATGCTTAAGTCTTGATAATGACATAGGCTCAGTGTTCCGCACTTAAAAAAAGATATATTTTACTGCAATTTTAAATAGAGAATCTGTGTAGATTAGGTAAATAATAATAATAATTAATAATAATAAATAAAATATAAATAATAATAATAATAATAAATAATAATAATAATAATAATAATAATAATAATAATAAGTAATAATAGATTATGATTATAATAATAATAATAATAATAATAATAATAATAATAATAATAATAATAATAATAATAATAATAATAATAATAATAATAATAATAATAATAATAATATGAGATTTGAAAGCCTTTTCCAATTTCCTAAAGGTATCAACCTCTACATGATTGATTTTTTTAAGAACACGCACAAACATACACACACCTACACACACATGCGCGATTTTTTCACTTGCATTTTTGCGCCATATTTTCTGAATATATAATTCCGTTTTATTAAGTTGTTGTTCTTCAAATTTTAATTGCTGATATTCTTATGAATTTAAAAGTAAATTTTATTTAATTTATCAAAATAATTATATTAGACAAAGAACTAAAAGGTAGTTTATTTTTAAATAAAGAGGAAGAGTGAACAAAAATAGTATCTTGAAAAATATATATAAATTTTCCATTAATCTGAAAGACTGATATTAAGGTGAATTTATTCTTTAGTAACTTAACTTTCATTTGTCCAAGTTTATAATCAATTAAGAAACTATGTTCCCTCAGAAAGTGAATACCTGAGATATTTATTTTTAAATCAGTTAAATTAAGTTGTACAGTGTACTCTCTTTGTAAACCAATATCGATCGATAATATATATATATATATATATATATATATATATATTATAATATATATATAGTATATATATATATATAATATATATATATATAATATATATATATATATATATATATATATATATATATATATATATATATATATATATATTATAATACATATATATATTATATATTATTATATATATATATTATTATATATATATAAAAATTAATGTAGACTCATTGCTGCTTCAAATAGTCAGTAACAGATTTTGCGTGTTTTTCATTCTTATCAGCCGCATAAATTATTCAAGGAAGAACTAGAATCAAGAATAAATATTTTACCCGTATTCATTTCTTTTAATTCAATAAACTTTTTATTTAAAGAATCTCTAATTCAGGCAGAAGCAGTCGTTTTTCCATCGGAAACTACCCAAATGCCAGGGTTGGCTATTCGTAATTTTCGGAGTTTAATGAACAAGCTTCACCATCGAAACTTTTTGAACTAAAATTTGCATGCATAGTGGAACTTTTATTTCAGTTGTGTCTGTTTTTCTAATTTACACAATTATCATTTAAAAAAAATTAAATCAAGATCAAGTACTTATATTTTATACCCCCTTTTCTTAATACTTTTATAATTGTGTTTTTTTTTACAGATTACACACTCACGGGCTGGGCCCCTTTTCAAGGAGGGGGCAGGAAATAAAATAAAGAAAGCCCACCAAGCCAAGCCTAACGCAAATTTCTCAGGTGGTGCGCGAGTCGTGGGTTTTAAAGAGGAGGAAGATTAAATTACAGTAGGGAAAACAGAAAGATGGCAAAGGTTCCACAGAACAGAAGTGGCTGAAAGAAGGAGGCACCACAACGGGTAATTCTGGGGTTTTCAATGCTGACTCAGCAAAATTCATGCGAGAGCAATGCACCCATTGTTATTGCGAGGGCGCACCGCAATTGGAGGTGTAATGCCGAGTGCCAACTCCTCTGAGCACTACCGTTGTAGTACCTTATAGAAAGAGATAGTGCGCCAACGTCACTTGCAGAGATAGAGGGTCCAAGGAGTTAGAAAGTAGGGGACAGTTTTTTAGTCTCTTAGTTTTAGACTCAACTCTATCCAATAGTAGGGGTGGAGCCGGAGCCCCCGCCAGAGTGTGAGAACAGACTGACCAAATGCAAGACAGGAGTATAAAATAGTGGCAGTACCTGGAGAAGTAGTCATTGATGTAGTAGCGCGCAGCGGATAAAGCAAATCTCGAGAGACTTGAAACGCTCAGTCTTCACCTATACCTTAGCAAACCGACTTGTGGCATATTAGGTGACCATAGTATAATTATTTAGTTTATGTTCAGACCAAAGAATGTTTATGTTGTCAACAGGTGAGACGTTAGAACGGTAAAAAAAAAAAATAGAAAGTTAGGAGGTGTTTTTTTGATTTGTTGGTAATAAGTAGTTGAGTTTTCAAAGAGTTGAATTTCACAAGGTTGGGCGTCTCCGCGGGAATTCCATCCAGGTTGGCAAGAATAGGAATCAAGAAAGCTGAAGACGTAGAGGCAACTCAGATTCAAAAGGAGGGAAGCAGATTTGAATGAGTGGAAAGAATGGAGAGTTGATCATCGGCATAGAGTGAACAGTAGTTAGAAGTACAGCTTGAGCGAGATCGTTGATGAAAAAGTAAGAATAAAGTTTGGAGATAACAACAGAACCTTCAGGAACACCACAATTGTGCTCATTATTATTATTATTAATTATATTATTAATTATTTTATTATTATTATTTTTATTATTATTATTATTATTATTATTATTATTATTATTAATTATATTGATTATTATTATTATTATTATCTATTATTAATTATTAATTATTATTATTATATTATTATTATTATTATTATTATTATTATTATTCTATGGATATATTACGTTTAAGACCTATATTATAAAAATAATTTTCATCATTATTTAAGCTAACCACATAAGTATTATTATTATTATAAGCACTTACAATCTTTGTTCTGTAACAATATTGTCAAAAGAAACTTTATTTTAATTATATTCACCTCGGACTTCGTGTCTGGGAGATGTTGGCTTCTAACATAATTTCCCGCCTCAATGCAAAGACGCTGTGGGGTTCTTTGAAAAGATTGGCTTTGGTTAGGGAATAAAGGAGAAATTCCACTGGACAGAGCTCTTCCTTGCAATTTGCACAGTGGTGCAAGAAATTTTTTTATTACGGTAACCAAGTTTCAAAAAGGTAGACCTGACTAATTTGGCATATTTCGCTCAGTACATGGCGTATAGAGCATTGTTTTCATAGTTTTCTCGGTTTGGTTGTTAAGATTTGGCTAAACCTTTTTGCTACCTTGGCTGCATTTTTAATGAATTCCTTCATCTGTGTAAGAATGGCTGGTTACTCATTTCAATAAAGTTTATTATTTTCCTTGAGAAAAATTTTTTCGTTTTGAAGATATTGGCAGGTCTCTCTTTGTCGTCTTGAGTATTATTTCCATTTTCCCTCCCGCATCTCTCTCTCTCTCTCTTCTCTCTCTCTCTCATCTCTCTCTCTCCTCTCTCTCTCTCTCATCATCTCTCCTCTCTCGTCTCTCTCTCTCGCGTCTCCTCTCGTCTCCTCTCGTCTCTCTCTCTCTCTCTCCTCTGGTAAGGAGCAACTTTTCGGTAGTATAAAGTTTCTGTAAAGTGATAAACTAGCTTCTCTATATTATTGCCTACAGTTAGACTCATCAGACTCATTTGAATAGCCGATGGTAACTCGGACAAAAACAATCCCTCTGACAATTTAGAGTTATTTTCTATCAAAAGATGGGTGAAAATGCTAAACTATTTCTTAGAGGAAGGATAGCGACTTGAGATCTTTCTTCACCTCCTACGTCCCTCATTTTTTGTGGGGTTTATAACAGGCACACATACATCAACTTTTCGTAAAATAGAATCACTGTTTTTGATGCATTTTCACTTTTGTTTATCAATATTACTGTTAATCACTTATAATTAATCTCTATTCGGTAATTTTAAGGAATCACCAAGCTGCAAGGAGCATATAAGTATCCAATTTCATAAGCATGTAAGAGGAACTAATTAATTAGATGGTTCGTTTTTAGTTTATTGATTTTCTTTAAAGTAGATTGATATGAAAAGCTTACTCGTAATTAGTAATCACTTGTTATATATTTATTGAACAGATATCTTTAATTCATCCGGAATTAATATAGTTTATAAAAATAGTGAATTTATTAAGAGCTACAAAATGTATGGAGTGCATCTTGCCTTGTAAGCTGACCACTGGAGCTTCTCAGCCTGGCGAGCCCAGATAGGGTAAGCACCAGTCCAAGCTCAAAGCGATTGATTTATTTAAAAATTTCCAGAAAGCGCCATGCCGTTAATCTAGAAAACAAAGTTTTTATTTCTTTCAAAGTTAATAAATGTAAACGTACAGAACAAAATACCTTCATGCTTTACAAGGTACACATGAGATGTAGACGGGTGTACCATAAAATATAGAAGGAACGGTTTTATTATCATTCCATATTAAATATATATATATATACTATATATATTATATAATATATAAATATATATATTTATAAATTATTTATATATATATATATATATATATATATATATATATATATATATATATATATATATATATTTGTTGTTTGAAAGTGAAAAATGAAAAGCGACAAATCTCATAAATTGAGAGTAGAATGATTTAAAGAAAAAAAATATTTTTAAATATCTTTTGTATATGATCCTGCGGTAATTTCAATTTGTAAGTTTTCTTTTGCATATTTTCATTTATTCTTACATATTATGTAGTCTTAAGAACAGTAATTTAATATTAGAACAAAAAGTTTGTTTAGTAAATAAATTATTTAATTGAATTTTATTTTCATGGTTGATTTAAAAGCCAAACAATTATTATAGAAATTTAAGATATATCATCAGTCAATTCATCATAAAAATTCTTTTATTGACATTGATAAACCAATTTCATAAAAACTCTCGCCAATAATTATTCCTTTAAACCACGATACATATATTTTTATAAATACCTATATTCTTTTTTTTTTTTTACTTTCTCACCCCTGACCACCACATCATCAGGAGAAGGCCCATAACCGCGCGCCCAGGTACCCCGCAGACGCAACCGGTCTCCTCCAGAGATCCCCAGGGATGTTATTTTCCATGTTGTTCTGTGTTCAGAGCTGTTGAAACCGGAGAGAAAGAAGTGGGATGTATTCTCCACCGCCTGATTACAGTTTTGACAGATGTTTGTAGTGGTTTGGTTAAAGTTGAATCTGTGTTTGTAGTATTGTAAGTTAGGGTGATGGTACCATTTTAGCTTTGCCAAGGATGACTAGCTGGTTCTTGGTAGTGATTTGAATTCGTGCTATTTCTGGTGGTGTTTGTTTAATATGTTGTTTGGTGATCTGCGTCTTAAGTGATTTTCTGTCAGTGTTGTATGGGATTTGTTTTGATGTATGTAGTGTTATTTGGTGGTGGTGGAATGTTCTCAGAATTTGTTTGTAATATAGAGCTGGTGAAGAAGGAGGTTGTTTGAGTATGTGGTGGGTAGAGGCAGAGTGTGCAGTGTGGTATGGGTGTTGGGGTGTTTGGGATTTTGAGAAAAATTGTGTCTATCAGGCCAAGGTGTGTCTATGATTGGGATTTTGGTTTCTTCATGTAGGTATTGTTGTGGTGTTGTTGATGTGCACCCAGTTATGATTCTTAAAGTTTAATTTTGTGTCTTTTGGAGTTTCTTTATGCTGGTTTTTGTTATTAGTGGTGGCCAGGTTGGAAAGCGTTGGAGAATGTATGTTTGAATTGGTTGGTGGATGTTGGTTTATGTTTGTAAGGCGTCTGTGTCAGCGAATGGTTCTTAATATGTTCAGTTTCTTGTTTGCGAGGAGATATATGTTGTATTTGTGTTTTGTGAAGATGGGATGTGTGTCAAGTGTTACTCAGACGATTTTGGGAGTTTTGTTAAAGGATATGGCTATGTTGCTTAGGTAGACTAGTGGGTGTGTGGCACCAATGTGGTGGTCGGTGGTGATTAGTGTGATTGAGGATTTATTTGGTGAGGCTGACATTCTGTTTTCTGTTAGCCATGTTGGAGTTGGTTGAGCATTGTATTTGTGGTCAGTTTGTGGCGTGTTTAGTCTGGCTGGGTGGTGGCTATGTGATGTCATCTTGCATTAGGTTGTTGGATTGTGTGATCTGTTTGTTGGTTGTGGTAATCGGCCGTAAATAGTGTTGAATGTGTGGGATAGTATTGCCGATTGGGGCACTCCCGTTGTTGATGTTACAGTTCTGGTTTTATATTGTTTGTATTTGTGCTGCTCGTCCGATAGAAAGTTCGAAATCCATCTCTTTAGGTTACTGGGAATGTTTTAATTTTGTTATTTTCTGGAGTCAATTGTGTTTGTTAATACTGTGTCAAATCGTTGATATCGATTCTATGATTATTTGTTTTATGAGTTGGTTTTTTGAGTTTAGGCGTATGAATGGTTGTATATGTTTGGAGTGCGTTTAGTTGAGTAGTTTGTTTGAAAACACATGTTGGAATTGATGTTTGATGATTGTGGTATTTTGTTCAGCTATTGTTTTTTCAAGTAGTTGGCATAGGTATTATAACAGGAGAGATGGCGAATGACGAGGATGATGGGGGGGAGGTTTCACCCTTTTCTGGGGTTGTTTAATTGGTATAATGATCAGCAATTTTTCCGACTAGGGAGAATGAAGTTTAGGCTAATGGGATCTGCTATATATTTGCGTTAGTTGTGTTAAAGCTGTATTTTCCAGGTGATTGAGGTGTTTGTTTGAGAGGGCCAGTTGCAGGTGGGTTTTTGAATGTCTTTGTTAAGTTTTCTAGGTCAGGTTGTGGTATTTCTTTGTTTGCGCGTCGCTGGTTTAGTTTTATTTTCTATGGCCTTTGATGATTTTCATGTTGGAGGGTGTGTGGCGGTATTATCGACATACTTTGCTTTCCGCAACTGTGAGATTGCAAGAGTGTTTGCTTGTGTTGTTTTGTTTGCGGTTTGTGTGTTTGGTGTTTTAAGGGGATTTACGGGCGTGGTGTTTTGTACAGTGATTGAGCTTTCAGTGTTATTTATTTCTCCACCCTAGTGTTATTCGCTGTTGGATGTTTTTGGTGACGAAGTTGAAAGTTGTTTGAAGAATGTGTTTCCAGTTTTCTATGTATCCTCTGGGGATAGCTTTGTAAGCTGCTTTTTGAAGTAAAGAAGAGAAATTTTGCATGGCATAGTGAGTGATGATGTGCTAGTGCTGTTATGGGATGCATGTCTTACTGTACCCATAAATTAATCGTCTTCCCTTTTGTCTTTCGATAGTTTTGTATATTGTTCTATTTGTCCAGTGATTACTTCCGTACTATAGATTGATTGTAGCGTGGTCGGTATTTAGGTCGGTTTGTGGTGACCAGAGGATTTTGGTATAATTTGGTGAGATATGTGCTAGTCTGTGCATGAACACATAGTTGGTTTGGGTGGTTTCTGGTGTGGCTGTTTGTGTTGTTAGATTTGAGGTTTTCAAGGGTGGCTGAGATTGGGTTCTCTTTGGTTTGCTTCTTGGGCGTTAAACCATGCATGGTGGAGAGTGTTGAAATCACCCCCCATTATGAGATTAATGAAGTGTGAGATTTGGTTTGTAGTTTCTGGGGCATTGTGGTGAGGTGTGGTGCGGAGGAATGTGAGGTTTATTGGGTTTTGCGTGATATTGTTTATCATTTTTTGTACGTGTTTTTATGGTCTTGTCGTTTAATGCCAATTTAGTTTGTAGGTGTGTTTGGTAGTAGTGGAGTGGTGTGTGAGTTAGTAGAGCGTGTTTTGTGGGTTTGGGGTGTGGAGATGGCATCATAGCAATAAAATTTTGATTCTGAATAGTCATTGGGTAGGTGGGCGCCTTCTATTATGGCTATGTGTATGTTGTGTTGCTTTAAGAACACTTCTATTTCTGGGTTTGTTGTGTAGCCGATTGTGTGATTGTAGTATGTTTATGTGTTGAGCTCTTTGAGATGTGTGTTTGTGGGGTTGTTGTGGGAATGTTGTGGATAGACATACTTTGCAGATCTAATTGCGTATTTGACGGTAGTGCTGCTGAGGTTGTAAAGTTTTATGATCCATTGTTTACATCTATTGCAGCTTATGGATTTTCTTCACTCATCCTGTTGCCAATTTGATATATGAAAATTCCCATCCCTGGGCTAGTTTCTGTATCACCGCTTTTAGAGTAAATTGAGCTTAGTCTGAGAAGTATGCCTCATGATGAGTAGAAGAGAAATAAAGTAGATGAAGACGTGGAAAGGTCCTGGATTGATCTCGGATCTAGTCCGGAAGCGCGGAGTCGCACATGGCTGTCGCGAAAACAACACAGTCCTTGGGTTGGTAGATGGGGCGAGAAATTTTGAAATTTTTCGTCCAGGTCGGCCGAAAGACTTGCGGTTCAGCCACCTGCAGGACTCTTCCAACATCGAACCAATCATATATATATAATTATACTATTATAATATATATATATATATATATTATATATTATATATATATATATATATTATATATATATTATATATATATATAGTATATATATTATATTAAATTATATTATATAATTATTATATATATTATATATCTTAGTATATATATATATTTATATAATATATATATTATATATAATTATTTATATATTATATATATATATATCTATATATTATTATATTATAGTATAGACTAGCTCAGAGAGCATACAGCCGTGTTGCTTAACATAGGACTGACGGTCCCGACTAGCATTGACCACATACTATATACCTACCTATATGACTAACGGACGACCTCGAGCTAGTATACTATATATATATCTAATATATACTATAAACTATATATTATATATATATATATAGTATATATATATTATATATATAGTAGATATACTACTAGTATATACATAAAGTAGTAGTATATTAGTATAGTATAGTTACCTAGATATATATAATATAATTAATATCTATAATATATATATATATATGTTATCTTACTACTATTCTATAAGATATATACCTATTATAATATATATAGATATAGTGAAGTCTATGGAACCTTACTATATACTAGCTACTAGTTATTACGGTACTTCATACGTTAGCTTCATTATATATATATTCAATATATAATGGATATAGTGAGATATTCTTGATTAAGGATGTTAATTTAGATGCATACTGTTGAGACTTAGTCAATATATGTAGAGCGATCATTAAAATGAATTGTGTATTGTGCAATAAAGAAGGCGTCTGATACTTAGCATTATATTTAAATATTTTACTAATCAACTTGTCGGTATTGTTATCCTAATATTAATTATATCTTATTAATCATTTGTCCCACACTAGCAATAAGCCAGCAGTCCCATACCCTGCACCAAGAAAGAAAACACACCAGCTACATACTACTCTAATATATATTATATATATATCTATTAATACTACCTATACAATCATGGAATTTATGAATTTGTCATCCTTGATGATTTGGCGAATTATTAATGATTATTTATTATATACTATATTCTATATACTTATAACGTGACGTAAGCCTATATTATTATAATCACTCATAATACCCATTGCTATTATTACGATTCTCGGCGTTATATTACATCACACTAGATAATTGCGCTCAGTTCTTATATAGTATAAACATATCTAGGTAAATGTCAGTGCACCTAAATCTTTACTACTGACATCAGTCTAGCGACTATGTCCCATACTTCATTTTTATCAGTAATCTTCATATCCCCTCTATCTTACACTTACTGCATGATCTGATACTATAAATAGGCACCGAGCTATATGCGCTCCCTATCTATTATCATATTATGAATATTTACTATACTTATTTATACTAACTCATAAATTATACTATACGACTACGGCGATACCTCGTAGCTACTTTAGCTCTAGATCAGAGCTCAATCTGTAGCTAAAAGCTACGCTCTCCTATTATTTACAGCTTAGATCGGGATATCACACTTAGGCTCAACTAATAAATACATAGTCTTGATTCTTCTGTTATATTTACTTGCTACTTACATTGATCGATATGATAGCATGCGCGCACTTAATTTACCGCGCTCATAAAATATAGTATGTAGTTACCTAGAAGTTATACTCATATGTATATATGATACTCTATGATATCATACGAGTGCGTTATCTATTATAATCAGACGTCGATCCTTCATTCTCGAAGCGACGATTACTGCAATTGACACTCTTGCGATTATTTCTAGACGCTATATGATCGTGAGAGCTTCGAAGTATTTAGGCGGAGCGCGTCTACGAGATCGTGTAAAGCGTTCATTGTCCACTCTATCTTTCCAAGCTTAAAAATTCGTCCGAAAATTATAATTTCTTTATTTGTCGCTCTTCTATACGTACAGTCTCTCTATTTGCTATCCTCTTTATATTTAATTGCAATGAAATATATATATAAATTACAGTGTATTATATAGTTCTTCAGCCAGTAGCAGTTGTCAATCTACGCTCCATCAAGGCCGACGCTCCCAGTTGCGATTGCGCTACAGTATGAATATTCCCCAGACTCTACTCCGTACGTATATCTCCTCTATATTAGCTACAGATACGGTTGCGAATCCTACCCTGAGTATATTATACGTATTAACTTTTACATTATATATGCCTCTTTACTATACTAATTACTTATATATTTTCGTCTATTGCTGCTACGTTAATTGATATATATATAAGAATAGCGAGGTATACTAACTTTCCTTATACTTTAAATTAGATGGTACCTATGAGGTATAGTATCCTAAAGTATACATAAACCTTATTAATTCATTATTTATCCACCCGCTATTATACAGCAAGATCTCCATACCCGTTTAGCATATATTATTTAAATATTATCAAAACTAGATAGTATATATATAGCATATTATCCTATGTCTTATCATGCAGTACCTAATATACATATATATGATATAGATATCGTAGAATAATACTATAAATATAACTTTAATATATATATATATATATATATATATCTACCTATATATATTTATATATAGTATATATAATATATATATTATTATATATACTATATATATAATTGTTGGGCCCTACTCGGTTCGGTCATCTTGTAACGCCTGTACCGTACTTCTCACTATTCCAACTCAGCTTATGCAGGTGCTGACAACTACTACGTAAGGCTACCAGAGTGGAGCTCGAAGCCTTTCATTGCCCTTAAATGGTGCAACCTAGCTTCACTGACAGCTACTCGTTCTCTTACTAAACCAACGTCCTTCCAGTCGGAGAGAGGCGTGTGCATTGTCACAGGGGTTTTGTGGCGTTGGTGCAGGAAGCTTGCTAGCACCACAGTATCGAATCCTCTAAGCAGCTTCCCGGGAAGACACGCCACGTTACCGTACTGATGCAACGCTGACTCTCCTTCACAATCTCTCTAAACTGCCATAATTACTAGTAGGTGTTAATCCTCCTCATGCCTGTACACTAGAAATCGACATCACTCTCAAATGGCTGCAGCGACCCCCGGGATCGGATCCAAAATCCATCTACACTTATTAAAAACTATTCGTACCTAGTGTATAGCTGGCGGGCCCATTACTGCATGTTTCTTCGAATCCATCCTCACTGAAAGTGACCATTAACACCACGTATCCAATACCTGGCAACCCTAAATACAGCTTATCTATCTTAGTTGGTACTGGCGGTGCGTCCGCTTCGGTTCCGTGCCGCCTATGTGCCACTTCTCAAGTTTTCTAGGTGCCCTGGACCACTGCACGTAGGAGTAAAGAGTGGCTTCCAAGCCTTCCACGGTTGCCCATAATGTGGGCCTAACACCGAGCTCTCACTGGCCAGATCTACCACAGACGACTACCGACGTCCTTGCCACGACGAGAATCCTAAGCAGTCAGAGAGCAATGGCAACCTCTTCCTGCATCCTCTTCATGTCGTCCCACCATGCATTTGTTTGCTTCGTGCGATCCATCTTATTTATCCAATGGGTTTCACCCCCACGACTCTCCCTTCACTGTCTCTTCCACTCTGTCTCTCCTCGTCATTTCAATCACCGTCCCAACATTTCAATCACCTGATCTGAATTCTTCTCGCGTCATGCGCCTCGCGCGAATAGGACTCTCCCTTGTCTCTGCCTATCACGGTATACAACCCATGTATTGTGCTACCACACTGCCGCTCAAGTCGTATGTGCTCTCTTCCACTCTCTTCTGCTCATAATTCTTTAATACTAATTCAAGATGCGGTATACTGCTCTACAAGTCATATCTGAAGAGCCTACACATCACCCCATAGCCTCGGTAATTTCCTTTCGCACAAACCCTCTCTCTTCCAAATGTTCTCCTTGCATTATATCTATTCTCATCTACCGGTAAATCCTACCATCCCCTATACAACATTCCTCCTGCCTTCTCTCCTCCCAACCCCCTCCCCCCTCCCCTCCCGAGGGCCTATAATGCCTTAGGTTGTGCGTGTGTGGTATCGGTCCCATTACATATTACTTACTCCAAGCTTCTCTCATTTTTCTGCGTAAACACAGCACCATTTCCTCACTCTCCATCTCCACATCCAACATGCCCATTCCTCTTTTTATATCCTGCGTCTTACCTTACTTACGCTTTCACTAATGTACTGCTATGCCTTTAACAGTCTGTCTTCACTCATAATCCCTCTCAGAAGCTCATCCAGTAGATTCTCCCTGGGTACAATCAAAGCTTCTCTTCAATCTATCGAAGCGATATATGACTTCTTGTTGTATTCCATGGTCTTTTCACTGGTATCTCATCTCAATGCGACATTAATCTGTAGTGCTTCTGCCACCTCTATACCTATACTGCTCTTCACCTAATCTCGGCTCTATTTCTTGCATCTTATTTCTTTCTATTTCCTTTTCATATAACCTTCGCCTTGAGTTCCAGTCGTGAGAGTCCTCTAAATTGGTCAATCTTCTTGCGTCCCCTACCTATTATAAAGGGGAACTATTATTGCTACCTTTCCCCTCGTCTCTGTTTACTCTACTCTCCACCGCAACCTGGCTTCAGACATCTTCAACATCAAGGTTTTCAGCTTCCTTTCCTCCTCATTCAGGCAAGATTCAATATCGTATCCAAACCTCCCAGGTGTCTTCGCTCTTTTCATTCTCCCTAAACGCCTCCACAAATTCCTCCTCTGTTATTCCCTCCTCCCACTCTCTTCGTTTCTTCCTCCTCCTCTCTCTCCCCTCCTCTTTCTCTCTCTCACCTTCACATTCAGCAACTCATCAAGGTACTTATCCACCTTTTGTTTTTTCCTCCGGGCTTACCAAGGCTTCACCATTTCTATCTTTGATATTACATACTTTCCTCTTCGCTCCTCTATCACGTGCTAGCAACTTCTTAAAAATTTCTTCTTGCCTTTCCTATCAATTCATCCATCAAATCTGCTCCTTTGCTAGCTTCTCAGCCACCTCCACCTTTGCCCTCCTCTTCACTCTCTCCGCTTCATTTCTTGCTTTCACGTACACGGCTCTGGATTGTACCACTGCTGTTTACAGCCATCTTCTCATGCTACCATCTTTTGTTCAAAGCATTCTTTACCTGTCATACTCCACCAAGTGTATGCATTACTTGCACCACTCCTTCCATCCCATTCTCATATGAATTGAAGTGACGGTTATGATCGGGTAAGTCGTAGGTTATTATGTGTTGCTTACGTTATGTTTTTATAACTAATGTTTTTTTCATTAGCTATTCTATGCACAATACATTCTCCGTATTATCATCTTTTCAATAAACTATAGTATTTTTTTCTTTTGTTTTATTGTTTAAAAATAATACCGATTCATCTACTGGTAAGAATAGCAAATTTTGAAAAAATATATCCTTTCACACCAAGGGAAAATTAAAATCATATATACTTCAATATACCGTTACCCTAACCCTTAGAGTAATTTATATTATATATACTATATATATATATTATATAATATTTATATTATATACTATATATATATATATATATATAATATGATATATATATTAATTAATATATTATATATATATATATTAATATATAATATATAGTTGTGAGGAGTTAGTTGATATTTTTTTTTATTTAAAAACTGATTTTCTTCTTTCTAAGAAGAAAATCAGTTTTTAAATAAAAACCGCACCACCAAAA
>JABUQX010047927.1:22500-32013 GCA_015478945.1 Trachelipus rathkii
CGTTTTTTGAACCTTGTTCCTATACGGTATTCCAACAGGGAGTATGACGATATTCTGTACGTTTACGGATTGAGTGACGGGAATAAAAGTAAGGCGCGGCGTGCATATACCAACGAGACGGTTGCCGCATAAGTTTGTTTTCACGAGAACGTATCATCAACTCGGTGATACTGGGACATTTAGACTGAATTAAGTTGGGAATTGAATTTATGCGGTTTTTCGCCACCGCCATCATGCCAATGACATTCTCAGGTATTTTGGCGCAAATCCTTCATTGAATATTCGTAGAATGATGGCCGAACTTACTGCTCCACGTTCAGCAATATGGAGAACACTGGTGGCGAATGGACGCCATGCGTATCATCTGCAAAGTGTACACCATTTATCTCCCACCAATATAGAACGTCGACACGACTTCTTTGAATGGTTCATCGAGCAATAAAAAACGAACAGAAGTTTCCCAGAGTCGGTATTGTGGACGGACGAGGCCATCTTCATTAGACGTGGCACTCACAACCGGAGGAGTAGTCATGTGTGGAAGCAGGAGAATATTCAGGCAATTAGGTAGCACCATTACCAGCACGAATTTAAATGTAATGTGTGGCTGGGATTACTGGGTCACAATCTCCTCGGCCTCTATTTTCAACCTGACTATCTGAACGGGAAGAATTAAATTCAATTCCTCCGTAGTGGGTTCGGAGTGTTCCTTGAGGATGTACCCGTATTAATTCTCCGTTACATGTTGCTTCAGTTGGATGGCTTCCCAGCTCACTTTGCAGGGAACACACGCACCTGGATGAATACTAACTCTCCTTTACGATGAATAGGCTGAGGAGACACTGTTGCTTGGCCTTCAGATTCGCCTGACATCTCACCGTTGGACTTCTTTGCCTGTGGCGCAATCAAAGATGGGGTATTTGCCACTCCAGTCAATGACATTTGGGAACTGAGGGAAAGAATCAGCCAAGCGTGTGCAGACATAGCAGTTGATGAATGCCGTTCGGCGCCAATGTCCGCTTTACGGAGATGACGTGCTTGTAACCTGCATCTGTTGTATTATAATGTCCTGAAAAAAATATGCAATCGTGCTGTTTATGGGGAATACTGTGTCGCATACCGTATTACTACCCTCTTAGGTGGGCTCTATCACTAATAACTCAGTAACGTTTCATTCTGGGACTCCCTAATATATATATATTATAATATATATATATATATAGCAATATATAGTTTTTTATTTATATATTATATATTATATATATATATATATTATATATAGGTTATTATATTATATATATATATATACTATATATATACTACATAGATATAATATATTATAATATATATATACTATATAATATATATATATATATAACTATATATAAATATATATATATATAATATATATATATATTATTTTTAATTTCAGAAAAATTCACATATATTAACTTTATATAATTTTATCAGAGGCGTCTTAGCATACAAAAGTTTTAGAATTTAACCCTATATATATATATATATATATATATATATTATACTATACTAATATATATATATATACTATATATATATATAATATATATATATAATATATATATATATATATTCAGATAATTATATATTACCAATATATCTAACATTTACAAAGTGTTATAAATACCATAGATACTAACATATGGAACTATGAATAAGATAGTAACATGTTCTACCCCTGAGTCTTCTCCTTCACTCATTATACATCGGATACTAAAATTAATTTTCACTATGTAATAAAATACCTATAGGAACACATCTCCACCCGAGAAAAAGCTCAAGGAGGATTCACCCCCCTAAAAGGGTATGAATTCCCACATGGGGATCACACCCGAAGGGGGTGTAAGCGGGTTTTGAGGCCTCAGCCCGAAGGGCTGATGCCTTACTCCCCCTTCGGATAGGTAATGCCCTCTTACACCCACTTCGGGGATATCCACCATCTGAGGATTCACACCTTTTCAAGGGGTGAATCCCCTTCCCCTTACGGTTTCTCTCGGGTGGAGATGTGTTCCTTTAGGTACTTTATTACATAGTGAAAATTAATTTTAGTATCCGATGTATAATGAGTGAAGGAGACTCCGGGGAAGCACAGTTGGGTTAACGTTAGTATTGATAGGTATGATAGAGTGTTAGGTGGGTATGCAAGCCTTCTTCGAAAGGGAATAACCACATTTATGTACTAAGTTGGCATGAGTACGATATGTTTAAGTAACATAGCGCTGTTAGTAAGTTCGAATAATCCATGTATTGTTGAACCGGCTAGTTTGTAAAGGTGTATGGGACATTTTTGAAGGAAATGATTAGAGTTGTGTACTATTTTGACATGGGTACGTAACTTTACTTACATTAAAATTATTATTTAACGTAAATGAAAAATGCAAATGTGAAAAATATCGTATCCTTGATATGTTGTACACATTGTTAATTTAAGCATTTTTATTCGTTGTTCAGGTTGTTTCGATCTGTTAGGTTATACTGGCTTTGTTAGGAAATTATGTTTTGTTAAATTTTTCCTGAATAATGTTAGAGAATTTTGTTAATGTACACGTTAATTCGTAGTTGAACATGATAATGGTAGAAAATTTTGTTAATGTACACGTTAATTCGTAGTTCAGCATGATGTTATTTTTGATATGCAAGACACTTTGATTAAGATTGTCTCATTTCATAGTTCAAGATGCTTGAATATTTGATAGGTAGGATATTTTGTTAAGGGTAATTGTTAGATAATACTGTTTTAAATGCTGATGACATGATGGAAAAACAGGGTTAGGTTGAGTTTTCCTATGTAATGACTGGATAGGTTGGAACTTAGTCATAGCTCAAATGTAATGTCTTTATTCCCATAGTTCCAAAGTTGGTATCTGTGGACTAGGTGTATAGCATTTTGTAAATGCTTTAAAGAACCTAGTGTTGGTAAATGTTCAAGTCTTTGGGAGGCTTATATGGATTAAAGGTTTGCATTTTAGGTACTTTTATTACGTGTGGGAATTAAATATTTATGTTATTATATTGTAATGAATTTGTTATATCGGTTAATAGAGAGACATATTTTGATTATTCGTAAATTGCCTATGTTAGTTACAAATGCTAGCAAGTGCGTTCTATTAGGGTAGACAGGGTTCTTGGGAATGTTATTTAGATATATAGTGACTCAGATAGTGTTTTGCTATGTAATGATTGAATAGGTAGAGAACGTATTCATAGTCCCATATGTTAATGTCGTATTCATAGTTCCATATGTTAGCATCTTAAGGTAGTATAAGACACATGAAAACTGCTAGATATATTGCGTAATGTTCAGTTTCGCGTGGGTTAATGAAATGAATAAAGGTTTATACTGTTTAAGTCTACTTTAGTAACGCTTGGGAATGTAGATTTTATAAGATATAAACAAGTAATGTATTAGCAAGGTACTTGAGAGACATTGGTAATTATCATTGGAAATCATATGTGTAGTTACGAACTGACTAAGTTACGTTTATAGGGTTAAATAAGGTCTTGTATTGATATTGACGATATATAAGTTGACACATTTCATGTTTGTGAACAAGCGTTTTTAATTCTAATCTATTGAACTTTGTGTGGAAAACGGTATATTTATACGATGATTTGGCAACATCTGCTTTTCTATAATAGTCACTCATAGATAACTATTGGTTAGTTCGGTGTGGCATAGTTATGGGTTAGGCTAATTGTTAAATAATTAATTTACATTTTATGTTAAAAATTACAATGATAATGTAAAATAACACTGATTTGTTTGTAAATGTTTGGAAAGTTGGAAAAGTTTAAGTAATTGTAGGATAATGTTAGCTATTACAGCTATCGGAGGCATGAATTTTTTCAATGTTTAAACGCGAATCATGCGGTAGGTAAGGTATGTTAATACATAAAACATTTAAAAGGCTTAAAAAATTCTCAATGTTCTTACAAAAGAACTTATTTTTATTGTAATGTTTATTAATAACCCATTAACACTTAAATATGACTTTTTAATCTCTTATAGTCAAGTTAATTTAACTAGGTAACTGTGTAATTGAATAAATACAGTAATGTTATTTACAGTAAAGTATATAAACATATTTTATTTTTACAAATAATTAAGCTTAATTGGGACTTTAATCACTTAATCATGGAGCTTAGAATCGCTAATAATCAATGTTTCACTGGTGATTCGAGAAGGTATGGTAAATTATTGTGGATAATTAGCATTATGATTCAACTGATCTATTGAGTTAGTTGATATTTTTACTAAAAAATAACAAAAACTTAAAACAAATTGAAAATATCAATAGTTTAAGTTTACATTATGAAATTGAGAATATATAAAGTATCAGGTTTAAAGTAAGATGGTGTATCTCGGATTATTTTAAGTTAGTATGTTTAAATAAGGAAATTAAAAATGAATAATCGAATAAAAAAAAATATTGAAAAGTTCATAAATTCGCCCAATACCTCTGCAAATCTCTTTAAATGTTACAATTTAAAAATAATATTTGCTTCTAGTCCATGTTCGAAGTTTAGAAAAAGAGTAAAGTATGAAATGATAAATGTATTATTTTTAAATAAATATTTATATTCTTAATTTTGTATGCAGATTTTATTTATTAATGATTAATAAATCAGTCGGTGTTTCTACTACTACTACTACTACTACTACTATCTATACTCTTACTACTCTACTACTACTATACTACTTACTAACTATCTACTTACTACTATACTACTCATCCACATCTCCAACTCCACCTCGCCTTTCAAGGTATGTTGTTGTTCGTTATATGAATGTATAAAACTTTTGTTTTTACTGGACATTTATTTGGTCGAATTTAGAGTGATATGATAGTTAGCTTATGATTAATTTTTGTTATGTTTTTGTTAAATATTACTGTGATAGAGTAAAATTAACACTGATATGTTAATATGTTAGAGTTATGGTGGGAAAGTAGGTTTAGTTTAAGTATTAAAAGGTGATATTAGTTAGTTTACTGGTATTATACAGTGAATTTTGTTAATACTAGCTGTTTATTCATATGGTAGGTGTGTTCGACATGTTATTTTTATGTTGTAAACATTAAAAAATAGAAAGATTTAATAAAATTTATGTTGTGATCTTGCAAAAAGATCTTGTTTTCCTGTAATATTTGTATATCATTTGCACTTAAATATGACTTTAATCACTTATGGATGATATTTCTTTAAAAAATAAAATTTTTGTTACGTTGTACAAATAATTAAGTTTAATTAGGAATTTAATCACTAAATCATGACTTTAGTCGCTTAATCAATGGATCGTCATGGTATTGGATGGGTGGTATATGTGGTTGATTAGAGTTTGATCTAATGATTAATTGGCATTTTTTTCGATTAAAAAAATGAAATTAGTAAAAACATAAAATGTTTTTAAAAATTTTGTTATGTTCATACATGAGAACTTATTTTTATTTTATTGTGTTTCTATACAAAGAACTAATTATTAAGACGTGTCTATACAAAATACGTCCAAATATGATGTAAAACAGTAAAACAATACAGCATAGCCTGATGGCCAGGGGGTCCCCTACGGGCTGTTTTGTTTGCTATCTGTTTTGCTCTTTACTGCTTTAGGGTCGAAAAAAACACTTTCTTATTTAAAAATTTACAAGTTTTAAAAATCTTCAAAATGTTTCACAAACAAAATGTTTTTCAAAAACAAAATGTTTTTTTTCAAAAAACGTTATATAATTTGAAACAGGATTTTCTGGGTTAAAATGAAAATGTAATTATTCAATTGCACCAGGCATCTGTACTGGTTCGATATAGTTGACTCTTTTTACACTGACATATTGAGACTTTTTCTTTCCTTCTGTTAATCAACTGCCATAGATATGCAGTAATTCTTGTAGACTTTCTTCTGTCTCCAATCTTCCAGCAGCGGGCCCCCCTTCGCGCTGTTAGCATCGCGTTGCTTAAACAAATAGAACGCAGCTACATCTTCCATATGAGACTTCTTCTTTCATTTTCCTCTTCTTCTTACCTCCCCCATCTTTATTTGGTATGCCATAATGCTTGTACTTTTCTTTTTTTCAGTAGGAACCTCTTAAGGAGAAGAAGAGGGTCCTCAGACTCATTTGCGAGTACTGTAACTATGTTATTCATGTTTTCTACGTCATTGGAATAAATATATAGGTACACATATCAGGAGTAGCTAAAAAGTATAATTGTTTACTAACTCAGGCGCGACCGCACCAAGCCCCCTACCGGTGTCCAATACCACCATCTTACAATCCACTCATTTGATCCGTCATACGAGACTTCTTTTCCTTCTTCTTTTGTCTTATTATCTTCCTCCATCTTCCTTCGTTTTTTTATTTTCTTTCTTTTTCAGTTATAACCCATCTCGTGGGACCTCATACTCATTTGAGGGTCTCGAAACCCTAAAAATGAATTCTACATCAGCAAAAACAATAGGTAAAGATACCTCATTTATTTCTAATATTAAGGTGTGAAAGTTATGTTTCTTAATGTCGTTCCGCCAGCACCGTTACCGAATCATTGAGCCGTACTTAATTTAAGACTCACTACTCTATTTCATTCATTCTCTTCTAAGCACTCTCCAAACTCAACCTAATCTTGAGTTCAATTTCTTTGCCGCTTCACGAATCCGGTTATCGCTCCGGCTCCGGCTCCAAGCTCCGGCTTCCACCTCCAGCTCCAATACTTAATTTCATATCGGCATTCTATTTCATTCATTCTCTTCTAACCTCTCACAAAATTTCAGCCTTCTATTTCTATTTTTAAGGTTTAGGGGGCAGTACCCCCTTCCGCTTGGGCGTAGCGCCACGATACAACGTCTATGACTATGTTGACCCATATAAAAAAGGCAAACCAAATTTGAAGGGAATACGATGTCTCTAACACACTCGTTCCTAGGGTATGTTTCTTACGTTTTTCCAATCTGGCTCCGCAATCGGCTCCTGCTCTAGCCCATATTCTCTGCCACTTAATTTAACATCGGTACTCTATTTCATTCATTCTCTTCTAACTGCCCACCAAATTTCAGCTTCTAAGTCTATTTTTAAGGTTTTAGGGGCCATTACCCCCTTCTCACATGGGCGTAGCTCCATGATACAACGTCTATGACTATGTTGACCCATATAAAGAAAGCATGCCAAGTTTGAAGAGGATACGATGTCTCTAACACCTCCGTTGCCAGTGTATGGGTTTTGGTTTCATTTAAATCCAAACAAGGGGCCCCCCGCTGGAGCCACGGGGACTCTAGCGTTCGGAAAAGTAACCCCGGGAATCTCATTTTTGGGACGTTTAACCCCTGTTTGAGACCCGTTATGATATGTTTTGGACAAGGTGTACTCCGGCCCGCGAAACGCATGTTGATGCGTTCTAAAACCGCACCGGCTCATCCGAGCCACTCGGGAATAGCTGGAATTGACTCGGCACCATCCATTACCTATTATTGCATAAGCCAAGCTCGGGTCTATAGCTCGAGGAATAAGAAATAGACTAGGTGTGCTAGAAAAGGGGGGTAGGGATACAAACTCATACTAGAAGTGATTCGATTCCATTATAAACTAGCGGAATCGATTCAGCATCATCGATTATTTAGGAATCGACACAAGACTTGGGCATATTCCATGCAGTAGGATATACCAAGCTAGAACTGCTAGAAAAGGGGGTAGGGGTAACTAAACCATGGTAGGAGTGCTCCGATTCCGTTATAAACCACGGGAATCGAAACCATACAACTTAAAACATAGGGATTGAACCCAGACTCGGGTATATTCCGTGATGTAGGAAATGCCATGCTAGAAGTGCTAGAACCAGCTGAACCAGCTGGCTTCATTTCTAGCACATGTACGATTCCTCATCATCGATTATGTAGGTATCAAACCCAGACTCGGGCCACCTATCTCAATATAAATACAATGCGAGAAGCTAAACGAACCAGCTGTGCCAGCTGGCTGACCTGTGACGTCACTTCAAACATAGGGTCCGATCACCATGCATTCTACTCAAGGTTATTGGCTAAATGTTCCCACCGTTGAGCTAATGCACTGAAATTAAGGTTCGTTTTATCAATTCAAAGAACCTTTGAAGAAACTATTAAAACTATCTGACAAACTCACACCTACCAGGTTGAGGGAATGTGCATAGCAAGGAATGTAGTCAGCAAGAGGATTCTTTTCCCGAATTCTTGCTTGCAATCCCGAGTATTTGCCACTCATGTTTGACGCATTATTATATAATTGGCCTCTACACTTACTTAACTTAATCTGATTTTTTTTTAAGACTGCGAATGCTGCGTTCAATCTCTGCAGCATCATGACCCTTCATCTCAATAAGTTGCACAAACTTTTTAACAGGCTGACTGTCAAGAACATATCGGAAAATGCAACACAGCTTGTCAGAGTGATTTATATCAAGGGTGGAGTCAACAGAAATTGAATAATATTTAGCTCTTGATTTCCTCAATAACAGTGCTCAATACTTCTTTGCCTACAAAATAAATAGCCATGATTTTGTCACATGTAGTGGAAGACAGGTAAGAAACTGACCCCTTCCCCTTGTTGCCGTACTTTTCGAAGTGAGCAGCTAAAAAAGGATCAAACTGGGAAAGCAATTCCAATTGCTTGATGACCAAATCTTTTTGGCAGCAATTTTACGTAGTTTTCTTCTTTGAAACTAGACCTCTTTCAGCTATACTCTTAAGGCTTTTGCCGGAAACGGAGTCTCAACAGTTTTAGCATAAACACGTTCGGATTGGCACAGCTCTATCAACAGTGAATTCACACGGCCAGAGGCCTTTGCTCTTCGGCACAAGGTCATGGTAGCATTCCTGTGGGCTTTACTTCTCTCATGAGCCACCGTTCGCGGTGTTGCATTTTTCCAGTCGCAGAAGCCACTTCTGGAGAAAGCATTATCTTCTGGTGAAAACAGCTTGCATTGGAAGCAAAATGTTTTGCCTGTACTTGGGGAATAGCAGAGCCAATTTCTCTTCTTCTTCTCTCCATTTGGCAGAGAACAATAAAACGTGGACTTGCAAAAATATCTATTTTGCTTTCCATCTATTTGAATGGTGTTATCAATACTTGCACTTTCATTGACGCAGCCACCACTTCTCTTCATGCACCAGTAATCATGCATTTTTTCTGTTAAGTCTTGCCACAAACCATTATCAGACACATAAGTAAGGGTCACAACTGATAATAAACTCTGAGTTGGTGAGAAAGTTGAAATGGAGTTTGGTTGAGTCGACTCGCTTGATTTGAACCGTTTGGCCTCAGGTTCTGATGTTTGAAAATCACCCTGGAGAAAGCTTGGATCGGTAGTCTCAGTACTCAAACTAGCTGATGGTTGGTTGTCGTCATCACTGGTGCTGCCTACCTCAGGCCCAGGGGTTGATTCGACAGCAGACACTGCTGAGGTTGCAAAAGCTGTTGTCACATCCATTTTCACGTACGCCCATTTGAAACAGAGTCT
>JABUQX010047928.1:0-37797 GCA_015478945.1 Trachelipus rathkii
TTACTCTTCCAAACTCTAACCAAACTAAGCTACAAAATCTCTATGTCAATCTCTCTTACATTCCCTCGCTTTGGAAACTGCCGACTTATATCTTCAATAAACTTTTTCTGCTTTCCTTTAAACCCAGTATACGCCACTATACTTATGTTTCTTATTATTTATTTGTGTATTATTTTTTCCATATTTATTTTGTCTAATCTACCTTTTCCGTATCTTTATTCATATTTTTTTTTTTTATTTTTATTTTTATTTATCCTCTTTTTCTATTATACCTTCTTTATTTCATTTATTTTTCTTTTTTTCTTCTCTTATTTACCTCTCTTGTGTTCCAATAATTTCAACCTCATCCGCAAACCTCTCACACTTTTCGACTTTCACTATTTATATACCTATCTCGCTCTCGGTTTCAAGCTCACATATTCATTACACTGTGTCAATGCGTCATTACTAGATTATATTAGAAAGTATTCATTCATCACTAGTATTGTATCTACTCTATGAACTAATTATAACTCATTTCTCTATCATTCTTACTGGGTACACATTATCATTCATGTACCTCTATACATTTCATTTATCGCCCATAAAAGCAGCTTGGGGGCGCGGCTATATGCTAATTGCTAATACTCCGAAAGCATTCAAATTCCTAATAACTTGGTATTAATGCGTGCTTAATTGTCAGTTGAATAAGTTGCAGTTCCACACACCTATTCATATTCTCTCTTATCCACTTGGCATCTTGATAAAACTAGTTGGTTCGGACACGCACTCAGGATCCAATTTGGTTGCGTGATAAAACTTTTCATCCATACATATTGGCTATCTCATCCAGCATTGCTGTTGCTATTAGCAATTCACATAGATTAACCACGTTCTTCAGCAGTCTTTTCAGTGTGCGAGCGGCGAGGATAACTTCAGATAGTATTTTTGACATCAAGCCTCAAAAACGTGCGCATCATGCAAGGTTTTTTCTAGGCACTAGTCAGTCATCCGTGACCTATTTCTTACCAAGGTATCTACACATCTCTCTTTCCAATCACACACTTAGTTCGCTCTATTAAACTATTCTTTCACACACTGTAAATTCACATTATTCCAATCTCATTTGCAACTTGGATTGGCGTTAATATGAGGCGAGTATCTTCCCGCTAACTATACTATGACGAAAAAAAGCTAGGCAATTTTTGAGCAAATATCCCCAAAATCCTTAAATCGAGCCACTCTATGGCTTCAGCGCTTTTCTTTCTTTCCCATAACATTCGTAAAACCTTTTGTCTCCTCAACTTCATTCAAACCTTCAGGTAATTTTACTTTATCAACCATATTCATCAAATACACTCCAAATCCTTATTTTCTTCTCATATCACCAAGCAAACACACAGCATTCATTCTCTCCCGAATTCTCTAATACAAAAACAGAATACAAACTACCAACTACATCACCAACCCCTTTTCCTTCTCACTCTCTTCTTTTTCCTCAGGCACCTTCTGGATTAAATAAGTTATGCATGCTTCAATTTTTATTTCTATTTACCTTCCAAACAAAGTTTGCAATCCTATTTACCCTATAATACCACTTTATGGCTATCCAACAAAAAGTGTTATTCTGGTTTCCATCCACACCCACATTCGTTTTCAACCTACTTTCACACTTACCACTTCTATCCGTCTTCAAAGGACTATCCTCAAAGCAAACACTTCACGCCTTTACCCAATTTCAACATCTACCTTCCCTAATCATTTCACATACATCTGACATTTCGCATCCTTATTCACCTTTTTCTCTATCATCCTTCGATCAGGATGAATAACTATCCCATTCGCACTCAAAAACTTATACTCCAATCACACATGTCGAAAAAACATTTTTACTTCGCATCCAAGTTAAAATCACATAAAAACTCACTCTCCCTCCATGCCTATATCGCTTCCTATCCTACGCTCTCACTAAATTTATACTTCCAAAAACCGGTCAACACAACACATTACTAATTCCTTTAATATACCCCCTACCTATAATATGACCCCTTCCGACTTCTTTCTGATCTTGCCCTTTTATTTATTCATTTCCTACTACCATCAACTCCTCTGCGCTACAGCAACACTCAACCATCACTAACCTCAGTAATCACTCGGAGCACTGTACTCAATAACTCTTTGTTCTCTTCATCTTATATTGTATATATCCTTAATACTCCATTTAATTATTCACAGGACCAACTGAACACATCGAGAGTACACTTCATGCCTATCTGTGACAACCTAATCTCAGCCTGAAGGGTTCAACACACTGCAACCTCAAAGGCAACTCGCGCGATGTTCCGGAGTGTTACCTCTTGTATCTGTATTATTGACTTCACGTTGGTTCACTCCTCTCCTGCCTACACTCACATTTACATACCCTTTCATAACCCAACAGCCTGACCACTAACTCGGTTGAACGCGGACCACTAACACCAGTAACCAAGACCTAGCACCACAGGATTTATTATTCTTGACATCCCTTTCTCTCTGGATTGCACCATTCTCACACTAAACCAACACATTCCCACCACATGCCCTATTTTCTCTCTCTACTGTTCGTACTATGCTCCATAATCTCATAGGGGACACACTAACACATTCTAGAAAAAATGTCCCTCGATAACACCAACAGTTCCCCACATCCCGGTTGCCTCGCTCTTACTTTGTATTTTTATAGGGGTTTCCTGCGCCGGATTTGTCGTAGATGGGCTCATCCGCTGGTGGACAATTCACCGCATTTCCCCCCAATGATCCCCTCCCACAACTCGCTATCTTCTATAACGCAGGCACTTTGGGGCGGGTCGTGCGAGTTCATGGCCAAATGACGACCGCACTTGCCCACAGCTAAAAACAAGCACCAGTTGCCAAAACATCTCACACATTCTGGAAATTATATGGGACCATTTTTCCCAAAGGCGAGAAAGCGAACTTCACATCCCTAATTCACACACACTCTCTGGATATATCCTCCGACCCTTCTTAAGATCCCTTATGCACCCCCTGAACCTATTGGCTTTCGACCTTTGGTTAATAACCACCGTTCCTCTCTTACTATCTCACATCTCTCCAACCCACCTTGACGAACCAGTCTCAAAATTACTCTTCCACACCCCTCTCGCGCATTCACCTCGCCTTTTTCCTCATCATTCTCCAACACAACCACCGTCAAATACTCTAGCCAAAAACTTCATTACCACATAGGGGTTAGCTTCAGTGCGTCCCTATAAATCGATTTATACTGGGGATGGCTGGACAGCATCCCTCTCACTCCGGCATCCTCATTCCGCTACCACTATTAACACTTCTCGTCGTTCATCGATTAATCGGGGAGTTTGAGTATCATATATGTAACATTATATGAAAACAAAAAGTTTTAAAGCATATTTATTCCCTCGCACTCCCTAACTCGAACTCTATCAGGTACCTATTCTCATAGATTATCTTCTACAATCTTCCAGAACATCTTCCCAGTCCTCATAAATATCGCTGCTTACTATAGTTATATATAATAACACGCCATATATACAATTTTCTCTTATCCTTCGCAAATTCAACATATTACTGTCACATCTAGAGTATAGTCGGAACCGTCCTCCAAAAACTTCACTGTCAATAATTTCTACTTATTTAACCCTATAGTCACTAATCATCATCCCCAAAACTTCTTATACCTACTCTATCTCGAGTCATCAGGTTTATCCAATCGGTGCTGTCAATACATATCAATCTACTTTCAGCTCTTTCGCACGCCTATGACTTTATAAAATCATTATCACCTTTTCTTATATAATATACTTCACTACCTAGCTCACCTATTCAACTCTCAACAACTACTGGTCGCATTATATTATAATCCTCTGTTTTACCACTTTATAATTTAAACCAATATATATATTATTCACCTCAAACACTTAAAATCCTATCCTGTCGAAGCCCATTGACATTCGCCCCTATTACTAGTAATAATTTTCACATATATTGTATATATATATATACCAACTCTTTCACCTCACAAAGATCTTATTCTCGTCTAAATAATTTAGCTAAAACGCAAATTCTTGAGACATATTCGCTTAAAGAGAGCTTTTCGTTGACTGGTATTTAGAACTCCTAGTATATAGTAAACCTAATATACACAATTAAAATTATTAATTCTTTTAGGAATGATCACCGAATTCATGACCACACTCCTTTTTACACTCTCGCTCAGTATTCAAGAACCAGATCCACGTCTCTATACTTATACACCTCTCAAAACACCATTCACGTACTACCTTTACCGTAACTACTTATATTATATTTATATTATATAGTATATAGATATATTATACTTTTACTTTTAATCCACTCATTCTCAAATCTGTCCTCTGTTCTTAAGTCCGAACTTTCTATTCTTACTTTATTCTTATTTATTATCCTTTGTTTCTTACGTACTGTTACTCCATTTCCTTCTCATAGTTTTCTGCATATATCTTCCCATTTACTTCTCAATCTCATTCGGGTCGACGATTGGTGTCGTAGCCGGGCACGCTTATTTAAATCCTTCTCTCCAATCCCCATCCCTCTCTTACCCACTCTGCCATCGAGAAAGAGGAGCAATTAACAACAAGTCATAGCTTATAAATCTCTCAATCATAATCACTTAGTAAAACCGAACTCTTTGTGTATCCACACTATGGCCTTCTTTTGGGGTCACAAGTGCTACTTCCTCACTAGAGCGCGCCTGTGTTAAGCCTTCTATCTATGATTTTTCTCTCTATCTTTTTTTTCTTCATTCTTCTTCTTATCTCTATTTATAAGCGGATATGGAGTAGAGGTGCACCGTCACATTTATTAATAGTTTTCATGTGTGTGCCTATATACATTCCTCGATCACAAATTATATCCAACATCTATGAAAATAGTAAATACAGCTATAAACTCGACATGTTAATATACTATTTCAAATTCTTCTAGTCACACCTCATTTTTGGGTGCGCGAGATCATTTTCTTCTTCTCTTGCGCGCCTACTGTTTTCTTCCGTTATGTACCATTGTCTTCAGGTGGATATTCTGAAATTCCACTACTCATCTACACTAGGGTGCTCGCGGTACCTTGGAGAGGGAATTTTCTTACACACAACCTACACAAATTCAAATTCTATCATTCTAAACTCTCCTTCATTTCCTTCGCGAATAAAGTTCGTTGCAACACTCTCATGAGCGGTATTGCCGAGGCCTTCTAACCATACGGCAGTACGACAAACAACTCCTCTATACAGACGCGAGCGTCACACCTAACTCTGCTTCCTTTACTACCTTCCTTCGGCTGATAGGGTGGCGGAAGGTTGAGGGTCTAAGGGGTAGCGTGAGAAAACTAATGTAACAATCATGGTACTCATAATGATGAGGAGAGTATTCTTATACTTTTAACTTCATTACTTAACATATATATATATAATATATATATATCTATCACTATATAATATATACTTAAATTGCAAATCCACCTCACCTATATCTACTTACGATATGACAGCCTCCAACGTTGGATATCAGCATCACATGACTAATAATATGATATATAGACGGTAATTTTTAATCAGTTTAATAACTAATTAAATGGGATATAAATATGTTTGAAATAATATTACAAATATATAAAAATAATGATAAGTTGAAGGCTGTCACTATCCCAGGACAGATGATATGGGGAATAATAAAATCATATTATACACGTTATTGCAGCGGCTACTATATTAAGTGTTTATTGAGTATAGTAAAGTCTATTACATGGAAATAATTATTATATATTGAGGTCAGAGCTACTAGCGGTAGTATTAAGGCGCAATTCTCTGAATGTGAGTTATAATTGTTAAGGTCCAGGTCTTCCACTCAGCTGAGTGATACTTATAGATAAATGCAATCTGCAATAAGTACTTGTTTATATATATCTGGTCTTTACCTATAATAATATTACTGCCTCACTTCCAATAATGCGACCGTCCATTCTTACTATGCTCTATAGTGTTAATAAACAATGCGCTTGACGTATACTAACAAAAATCAATAAATAATTTGATAAGAAAATAACATTTGAATATTTATCATTACAGTAACTTTCACAAATTATAAGGCGATTCCATATATAGCGACACTAACGCTCCTCTCTTGATGTCGGCAGATTATATAGAATAGTTCGCATGATACTTAACTCACGTTATTATTTGAGAGAACATTAACAAGAGAGTATCTCAATTTCCCTTAGGTTACAAATTATTACAAAAAACACTATGAATATTCTATATACAAGAACTATTAATAAAATATATAATTTCTTAAATTGCCCATATATTACATTAACCCATCCGTTAATCATTAGATACTAATTCACAAACTGGGAAATATATTAGTGAAAATAATTTAATTATCAATGATTTTTTTGGCACTTAATATATAATGTAAATAATTAATCTGGGTTATTTCTTTCATTAGGAGTAATAGGTCAGATAGTATTATATTGTTCAATCTAAAATTAGATATGTTATACCAAAATTGAGGGTGATGGAGGTGACATCACGAGTGGCTATGCCGATGTACGTGTTATTATACTGGTGTAGTATAGTTGGTGATATTGTAGTTATTCTAGTATATTCCCTATAATTTTTGCTCACGTATTTCCTAATTTTCGTTTATAGTTTTTCATATAGAAGTGTCATCTATTCGGGACGTTTTAAGTTTCAAGTTTAATTTCTATTTGTAAAGTTGTTTATCAAATTCATCTGAGTTCTTTGGTTCGTGTCGGAGACTTTATGCTGTGTACTTCTCACAGCAAATGTGTGATGGTTATTCGTTGTAGTATATGAGACTTTATCTTTCATCCGAGTAGAGGTGTGATGATTGGTTCATTTATTAGCGAGAGACTAATAGGTGTATACAAGAGTTTCACGGTTTGTTTTTATTTTGGTGTCTTGTGTGTGCAATAATATATTGAATAGTGTCAAATGTGTCATATAATTATATGTAATACTATTCATATGAGTTCTCATATATTTATAAATTAATTTAAATTAAAATTACCTATATAGATAAGTTACAACTTATTTCAATCATTAATATTAATGTTTAGTTTGTTTTATTTTTTTATTTATTGTTACATTTTCTATTTTGTTAGAATTTTCTTATGATCTCTATCTTGGATATACATTAGTCGGCTACTGTACACATCATGGAAACTGGTTCACTATAAGCTAAAATAAAAATTATATTACCAGCCTTTTACGCCAAGATGAGGCATATCTAGACTCCGAACAAAAAAATCTTGCCTCAAAGATGATCATGAACGTCGCCGCGAGAAATATTACTTAGAAATTGATACAACAAATAAACAAATCCTAACATGACAATATGCATAATTAATATAAGTAAAATTATGAATAAAATGTAAACATTTAATTAGGCCTACCAGAAGGAAATATAAATATTATACCCGCTAATTCACTGATAGGAAGAAAAATGTTAAATAATATCTGAATTATAGTAAATAAATTATTAAATTATGATGTATTTAGTTACATATACTCATCTCATTAATATACACTACATGAAACACATACCTAAACTAACTTATATATTATTTCAAGTACTAACTTATTACTATGTCTAATATAATATTTAGTTTCTATTATCATTAGTAACAGGTATTAATATCACTGTGATTAACATTGTTCAGAGAGTAACAAATAATAAATCAGAGTCTCTATTCATTGATACAAAAAACATTTATTAACATGCACTAGGATGATGTGCTTCCTTGCACGAGTGAAGTGATTAACCGCTTGGCCCAACTCCGCGTTTTCTTTCTCCGACACTGTCTGTAATAATTTCTTTCATTTCTTTCATATATCTTCGCTTACACTTAGCCGACCTGCATCACTACGTGAGTCTTCCGCCATATCAGACATCATCGGATCTATAGATCACAGCCATATTACAAGGCAAGACACGAGCGATCATAGCTTCGACGCGTTAGATAGGCCGAATGACAGTCAGTGTGCTTTCTATTTGTGGATAAAGTAATTAGCCAGTGTAATATACTACGTGTTATTGTTATAATACTTAAATTATTTTAGCATTAATGTGATTATTTAATAATTATAATTATAACAAATATTATGATTTGAATTTATATAATTTCAAGAGAATATTGTATATTTATTTTATATCTAATTTAGAGAGAGAGAAGTGTGAGAAAATCAGTGTTACTCATTATTTAGCTATTTGTGAGTGAGCTAACGAACTGACTTGAGAAAAGATCCCGTTAACGAATGATGTACAGAGAGAATAGCGATGAGAGTCGGTCTTACTCGAGCGGTGAGTGATGTCCATATAAGGGCCATTGTTTATCACTCTTCAATATACAATTTATAAGGTATATTGTAGGTATATGGAGGTAGGATTCGTGCACCTGTCAAAGGCGCGGAGTCCTTCATCCATTTATAAAATTCCATATGACAGGTCTATTTCTACCTTTTATGATCATAAATATTAAGATTATAGATAGCATATAATAATATTCCATTATGAGATATAAATATTATTTAATATATATCTCCTAATATATTATTTACAATTAATATATTAAGGCAACTATTATTAATATATATATTTATTTTATTAACATTTGTGACTCTTGATAAAAATATAAGTAAAGGATTATTCTATTATCTTCTTTACTTAGATGTGAAATGATATATTATACTCAAGTGGTATGAAACATGTTGAGGATTCAAATATTGTATAATATGTAGATTCTGTATATATTTATAAATATTGATATAATAATATTGAGGTGCGGCGACTAATGATCTCTTAACTCTTATTTTTTTTATTCACACTCATAAACTCGAATACATAACACCTTTACCTAACTGAGAGCCATGATCACAAACTATCCTCTCTCACAGTGTCAGCCTTTAAAGGTACTACAGTATTCAACTGTAACTCTATAAATTCATGTGTATCTCATTTTAATACGTCTGGAATCGCGTTCAAAGGCAATTATAGAGACTAGATGCGGCTTATATCAATTATATCTTCTCCTTTCATTTGTTCACATTATATCTCTATAATCTAATTATATAGCTATGGTAGGTAGAAAATAAAAAGAAAAAAAAATGTTGTAAATAAAAAAATTGAAAACCAGACAGAATTTGATACAAACATGTGTGGCACAAAAAAATTCATAGAGCGTTAATGAAACACTATAACATAGGAGGTGGTGCTTCAATTTATTTTTAAGTGTAGGAATACAAAGCATGTAATAGTTAGTTATAACTAGAGCTTTAAAGTTATATCCACAATTTCTATTTATGATTCTAAATATTTATTAATGTGAAGTTTTACCGAACACAAAATTAATTACCTATTTTGTCAGTATGAAGGTTTCGGCATAATTACGTTTGATTGTGACACTCTAATTATATGCTTACATGCATATAGTATTAAGTGTGATCAGGCTCTCGCTTACCTATAGGTATGTAATTCAGTTAGGAGGGAGTAAAGGGTCGTGAGCATTTTGTCTTTTTCTGTGAAGGTTTAACTTATCCATTGTGTTAATATTCTATTATTAGTATATTTTATTATATATTTAAATTAATTGATAATTGTTTATAACATAGATTGTCTTTTGTGTAAGGGAAGGAATGAAGGAAGAGTGATTACCAAACTTGCCCTTAATTTCGTCACGTAGAGAGTTATGTGATGTATGCGGAGTGATAAATTATATTGAGCTACTAACTATGCGAACTTTTAAATGAAACTATTCAGCGCAGTCCTTTTTTTGTCTTAACAAACTATTTTTGCCACATGCACATCTATTAATTTCTGTTATTATTTGGTTATATGTGGGAGTGGTAGACGTTCTATGTTTTTTTTTTATGAAAATGAGTTTTCTTAGAGGGGATAAGACGGATTCATTGATCCGGTGAAAGTGATGGATAACTTTTAATAATGTATATATTTCTGCGAATTTATATTTATGAATATTTGTACATTTTGAAGTGGATATATATATTATACTACTATTTTACTGACAGGGTGATAGGAACTGTGTTGTTATTTTATCTAGTTTTTATGATGTTTATTTTTTATATAGATTTCGTGGTATATTGTTTATTTTTTTTTATGTTTTTTTTTTTTTATTTGGTTTTTATTTTTCTTTTATTGACTTTTTATATTGTTTATTATATGTTTATGTATATATTCTATCATATATTAAATAGTTTTTTAGTGTTTCATTTTTTTTATGATTAATATTGAGTATAGGTTCAGTATTATCAGTAGTTTATTATATATATTTATTATATATTTAATATTATATATATATTATATATTTTATATAATATTTATATTTATCTTTTTATATTTTTATTTATTATTATTTTATTATATTTTTATATTTTATATACTATTTTTTTTATGTATGTTTGTCCTTATTATATGTGATTTAGTATGTTTTGCTTGTGATGGGCAGTATTTATCTTTGGGTACGTATCGTGATTTTGTTCCGGTTATGGTTCGCTTACTTTTGTAATCGAGTTCGGTTCGCTTTTGCGTTTTCTTTGTTCGGATGATTCCGTACTCGATAACCATTTTATTTATATTTATATATATTATTATTATATATTATTTATATTATATATAGTTATATATATATATATATATATATATAATTACGGTATTTTTTTTTATAATTAATCGATATTATAATAATTTTAAATATATTAGCAATTAAAAATGACCAATTAGTGGCAGAATGTAGGGTAAGTGAAAAGGGAGGATGGGGAGGTAAAGAAAGAAACAAGGCTGGAGATACTTTATTATGCTATTGAGATGAAGAATTACAAATTTTTAGAAGCGGAGAAGTATTGAATAGTTGTCTGTTTAAGGTTAAGGGTAATAAGATCAATCCGAACCTGGGATTTTGTTTACCAAAGGGTCAGTACATGGTTACAGCTAGAAATGGAGTATTAGATATACACTAGAGTTCCGACTATCAGAGATTTTATAGAACCTATAATAATAATATTCTGATAGTAGACTAAATAAGGAATGTGAAAGTGATCCTTGGAGTAACAATTTATATTCGGGATCATAGATTATTTGGGTAAGGCCTGGAGGTAAAGACACAAAATTTGGACTATAAAGAAGGCTCCATGCAATCAAAGTGGAATCACTGAAGGACCCATGACGGAAAAGGGAATTATTTGAACAACAATCATAGCCCTGAATATTTAAAATAATACAATGAAAAGTACGCAGAATGACCTGGTAAAGATGGTGGTATAGCGGGAATGGAGAAAAGACACCAAGAGGGATGGCTGTATAGGGGTGTATGGGGGTGAGCAATATAAAGAAGGATTTGTATTCTGATGGAAAGTGATTGAAAAATAATCAATATAACATAAGCATTAAGAGCAGCAGTATTAATTTGTGATGAAATGAGTGAAGCAGAGAGTTGAAGGTGAAGAGTTAATTAGAAGGCAGGAGGAGAGGGCGGAATGGATTGGGATGTGAGGGCAAAATGAAATGGATTTTTTGATACTTGGAAAAACGTATAGAGGATCAAAGAGGGAAGTGTGCAATATCAAATCCAGGATAAGCAAGGTGAATTTTCGTGAGAAGAATATACAAATAGGGTGAGGGAGAGAACATAGCATAAAAGGGTAAAGGAGTGAACAAAACGTGAAAGGGTGGGGGAAGAGAACATAAGATGAAATGGAGGGGACTCTGAGAGCAACGTAGGAGGGGAAGATACCATCATAAGATCATTAAAATAGTCAGTTGGAAATTAAAAAGTTAGATAACAAATAATAACCATAAGAAATGTTGGTATATAGGTGCTAAAAATATAAAAAACAGAGTTACATTACTAATGTTATCCTGTCGAGCGAACATGAGAATAGGATGGGTTTTGAGGAGACTGGAGACAACATGGAAGTGTGTTGCCAAATTCTTGTTAATAGAATTATTTGGATGTTTAGTGATAAAGAAGTGTGAGAGGAGTGATATAGGAGATTTGGACTGTGTATTAGCGGGTGCTGAGGCGAAGACGGAGATAGGCTTGAAGAGATGGTGTTGTTTTTGCTAAATAGGCTTAGAGAGTCCTGGATCTATACTAATGGACACATCAAAAACTGAGATCATGGTGGTAGTGGGGACGAAGGAAGAGGAGAGCTGAGAGTAGTGGATGTGGAAGGGACTGAGATAGCGATGGTGGGAGAAATGCAAGTATCTTTGAATAAGCTTGAGTAATCTTGAGGGAGGATGGGAAGTGTACATGAGATAACAAGTAGGATAGGCTCGTATGAAGAAAATTGTTTTAAGATATAAAAAAGGTATCCCCGACCTTAACAAATGAGTATCGAGGTGAAAGGGTGATATTCGAAGAGATGTTAACAAACATCGTTCTACTATATGGGGCAGAGGCATGAAGTACGACAAAAGAGAAGGACAGTAGATACAGATTGTGCGAGATGTACGTTTGCGGGTTAACAGGCGGGGGAAATACTAGAGAGTCAGAACAAGAAACTTAAGAGTGAATAAAGGTTGAGGTTGGAGATGAAAGGCTATATTTAATTAAATATGGATGGATGTAAGAGATGGTGTGGGACACCTGGAGAGGTGCAACTAGAGAGAGTGGCCATAGAGTTAGATTGGATAGTGGTTGATCTGTATTGGTAAAGACCAAGAGAAGACTTAGGAAAGATGGAAAGCCTCGGTGGGGACTCCTGAGAAGACATGGAATGCTGTCGATGCGGGAGATGAAGAAGAGGGAGTCGGAGGATAAAGGGAAGATGGGAGTGAGCTATGGCCGTGAGCAGGCTTGTGAACCTTCTTGGGAGTGCGTTATGTTGTAATTTTATATATATTTATGTATGATATAATATTAAGACCATGAAGGTTTATTGAATTTAATTATTTATGTGCATATCCTAACGTACATGTATATATATATAATATATATAAGTTATATATATTATTTTACCCTATGACCCTATTATTTTTTTTTATGATTTATTCAATTTTTTTTATTTTTTATTATTTTATTTTTTCTTTTTATTTTATTATTTATTTATTATTTTTTATATCCATTTTATTTTTTTATTATTTTTTTTTTTTTTTTTTTGTTATTAAATTATTAATTTTAATAGATGTATATAAAATATAGTTTCTTATATTACGGTTATAATTTAGTTTTTTATATTATGTTATCTTATAGTTATAGATCGGATGTTTGTATAGACTCATGTGAATCTTATTATCTTATGTATAATTAAATTATTTTAGTTATATATATTTTATTCTAATGTATTAATTTATTTATTATAATTCCATTCATTAATTATAAGGTATTTAAAAATATTGATATATAAGTATCATACAAAATAGAGAATAAATCTATATGATTAATATAAAAAAATATATATATATATTATATATTTATATAATATTATATAAGTATATATATATATATATATGATATAGTAAAAATAAATAAATTTTAATAAATTACGTATAAACAAAGGATCAGGTAGAGAGGAACAGCACTGGTATTATATATATTATAGTTATATATATATACTATTATTATATAGTATTGATATACTCCGACTTGTTTCTATAGAGCCTTGTGTTCTGGATAGCTCTTCCTGCAGTTGACTGAAATAAAATTATTGCGGATTTAAATAAATGGCTTGTTGGTAGCGTTGGCGTATAAAGCTCTATGGACATAACAATATTAAGTTTCTATTGGAATAAATGGATGCCAATAATAAAAGATAACTACTGATATATTCCTACTGTATTTATATAAATCATCTCAATTTTATATTATCAAGTAATAAAAGTTGTTTACAGCTTTCAATTGAAAATAGTGATTCTATGACGGCCCTCCAAGAAATAGCCCAATTGCAATGACTGGTTATGCCCAGCTTTTGGAAAGTCGTCCCTGATTTTTTGATTTTTGATTATGAAATTCAAATGGCTCATAACCTAGATGACGTAGCCGAAATTTTGATGGAATGGAGCGTTGTCAAATTTTATCCCGAATAAGATCTTCCCTGGTATCGTGCTTCCGTATTTTGTCGTGGTTTTGAGTTTTTCTTTTTAATACCAACATCCACCTACCATATAGCACGTAAAAGACTATCAGTTTGGACAGGTATAATTCATTACGTCTGATGAAATGTATTACCATCTTCGCGTCGATTGTATCTTTACCACGAGAATAATATTTGTCTCATGTTTAATTCCCGAGTGTGTTAGATTTTATTACTGTTGTATTAAGCTATTTTTCACAGGGTTTTCATCTTATATATCAAAATGGTAATTTTGATTTATTTATAGCTAGTTATATAGATAATTTAAGGTAAATGTATAATAATTATTTATTTTTAGTGACAATTTACAATTTTCAGCAATATTATAGTTATATACCATTTGGTGCAATAGATCACTTACTGTTGTTCTTTAGTTATATCATGTGTATATATTTATAGAAAGATAATATTGTCTTTTTCTAAAAAGGTTATTCGGCCTACCTTTTTTCTGATTTTTACATTATTTATATTATTTCTATATATTATTAATATATTTATTATTTTTATATTATATATATATATATACGTATTTATTTGTATCTTTAGTTTAGTTATTAGCTATTCTATATATATGTATCGAGCGCTATATGTATATTAGGTATTTTCTATAGTAATAGGTTGTATGTTGATTATAGCTAGTATGTGTATATTACGGTGTGCTAGGTGTAATATTTTTGTGTTCGTGTCTATGGTCTTCAGTTCTAGCATTATTTATTGTCTGTGTTGTCATTATTATTTATTATTTACTTATTTTTACTTATTATTATATATTATATCTATATTTTTTATATCTATATATTATACATATATATTATCTTTATATATACTATATTTTTATAATAATCAGTTTCATTTATATATCCCTAACTATAACTATTAACTATATTATATTCATTTTATATATTCATTATCTTTTTCTACTTCTTTTTTCATATAGGCTTCTACCCTATTATATTTATATTCTTTCCCTTTTATTTCCTTTCATTACTTCCCAGTTTACATACTTGACAGTGATGGGGTGAATATATGAGCCACCGTACGCCAATAAAATGGATGAAACACTTATCAGCTTATCAGTTATCATTACTTCATACGTTGGAATGTCAAATAATGAACCTCAAAAATTTTCAAGCCTTTTTGTGATTTTTTTTTATCATTAGAAAGTTCTAGGAAAGATCTCTAGCTGTAATGAGGCTTAGAAATTCTATAAGATATAAATTAAGTGATGTTACGGGCGCAATATTTTTGACATCCCCAGATGCTAATTTTTAAATCTTTTGCCAAGCCCAAAGTTGACAATCTTCAAACAAAATTCGCGTGAAGACACAGCCCCCTTTGTGCTACGAGGGTACCATAAAATTGGTGGAATGAGAGTAAACTCCCAAGAGAACTCAGCGTCGGGTCCTAGGGGCAGAGTCCTAGAGGTTAAAAACTAAAAAGTAAAGAATAGTTTTCAGGGTTTAGCTTTGAACTATCCAAAATACCGGTGAGACGGGAACTCGCCTACCTCAATGCGTGATTAGTACTCTAAGCGTGACTGAATAAGACCCTTTGGCAGTTTGAGTATCTCCGGAATATCTTAGTTCGAACAGATTTCCTATGTTTTTTGAAACCTCACTAGCCAGTATTGTGATATGTAGTCTGCATGACTGTTGTTGTCTATGTTGAAAGGAAATCTGCTTTTATAGTTCACATGTAGACGTAAAGCCATCGAATGAAAAAGGAAAGTTAGGCTGTGTTTTTGAGAGGGTAATAAGAAATTGAGTTTTTAAAAGAAAGCATTGAGATAGGTTGAAATGGTCCAATCGAGAAATCCTCGCCATATCGCCAGGAAGAAGAATCAAAGTTAAAATTTTGTCTAGAGAATTCTAGATGCAAGATGGGGAACAAATTTGAAGTAAGCAGAAGAATGGTGTTGAATTTTTGGCATAGGGATGGATAGAGTTTAAAAAAATCTGCTAAAGAAGTCTTTCATAAAAATTAGGAACGAAAGCAGGAGATAGAACAGAAACCTTTAGGAACAACATTGTTGATGGAAATATCAAACTGCTCCCCTCCCCTCCCCCATTGAAACTGCCGATGAAAACTACTCGAGTGGAAGTTTAAGTGTGAGCAAAGTGATGGAGAAAATCCGAAGAAAGGAAGTTTGGAGAGCGATGACGCATACTACAACTACGCGTTACCCCTTATGACTATCCATAGTTCCTAAGGATAGAAGAATACAAATCGACAGGTTAGGAATGTATGTCACCAGTTGACCTCGAACTCAGTACTGATGGTTGAAAAAGAAAGAATTAGATTCAGAGATTTTAGATGATCCAAGAAACGAGATTTAAGGATGGAGAGTTTCAAAGATAAAAAGAATACATACGAGGGCCATAATAAGTAAATTAGAAGGTTTAGATGGCCTATATTTCTTTAGGATCGGTTGGGCATACTTTCTTCCTATTCTGTGAGAAAGTGTTAATGTTAGACATAGTGAGTAGAGTTGGACAAGAATCTGCTCCACTTCATAAACATTCTGGGAGAGAGATCCATCTACTTCAATTGCCTTCCTAGCTTTCATAGATATTACAATTCCATGCGCCCAATCATATGTATTCTCAATTAAAAACGCTGAATTCCTGAGGGGAGAAGGACTACAGAGTCGTCCACGATGGAATTATAGGAAAAATGAAAGCCGAAGAGAACAGTGCAGTTTTATCAATAGTGTTTATTACAGATACTTACCTCCCTTTAGAACGAATAAGAGGAGGAAAGGTAGATTTTACTTTCAAAGGTTGAAGAAAAATTTGTAATGTATAATGTTATTTGTTTTTTAAAATTGTGAATTCATAAAGTTCGGAACGATCTATTTAGTTTTCAAATTATTTTGTTTCTTTCTCTTTTGTATTAAAGTTTATTAAAGCTGAACAACATTTACTTCTATAAATTATATATTAATTATTATTATTATTATTATTATTATTATTATTATTATTATTATTATTATTATTATTATTATTATTATTATTATTATTATTATTATTATTATTATTATTGGTTTAGGTTAATTTGGTAATTCATTTCTAATAACTAATATTAAGGTTGATTGGTTACAATTTTTTTTTATGGTTTTAGAATCGTTATTTGACAACTATAAATATTATTTAGTACTATATTTTCATAAGAAATAACCGTATTTTGCTATTGCTAAGCGAATTGTGAGGGATTTCCAAGGTAAGTAAGGAAAATATTTAAGAAAAATGTTATGCAAATTTTTTTTTTTTTTTTTGCAAATTATATATTTTTTCTGATTACTTTGTGATCGGCAGAATCGTTTTCGGAACCAGGCATAGAAAATTGGTTATTATTAGTGTATAAAGTATGTTTTTTTTTTTTTGGTTTGTTTGTTTTTTCTTTTGAGTTTCACGCTCTTCTCCGTGAATTCATTTATTTATTTTATTTATTTCATTATTTTTTTTTTTATTTAATTTTTTAGTATATTTTAATTTAAAGTTCTCAGGGTATAATTATAAATTTATTGTTATGGCAACTTATGCGACTTACCGTCACGTTGAACTTGACAAAATTGGACATGGAAAAAAAAGGTGAGCAAAATAATTGGTTGAAGTGTTTCTTATTTTATTAGTCTTTCAATTCGGCTTTCAATTTTGTCACTTAATCAGTTAAGGATCGAAAAGCTAACGGCTCTAAAACATCCAGAAGACCATTGATTATGTGAAAATTTATTAAGATCTTTGATATATTTGCGTTTATTATTAACTAAAGCCTCCTAACTTGATACTTATTAACTTAGCGTTTGATGCTTGATTTCTATATATATATATATATAATATATATATAATTATATATATTATATATATATATATTTATATATATAATATATACTATATATATATATATATATATATATATTATAAAATATAGATATATATAATAATATATATACTAGATACAGGGAACGCTCCATCGACCTGACGAGCTGGAAGTTTGCGCAACCAACCACTTTTTTACAGCTAGTAGTGCGCAACTAGTTGAATTCTTATTTTTCCTTATTTTTTTTTTTAATAGGGATTAGAATATTTAATAAAGGAAATTGCATTTTTTTCTTATAACAGACTCCAATGAAAGCACAATTTACTATAAAAAAGTCATCAATTTGGCTTTTAGCAAGACGTGTCTGATAAGGAGCAGAGAACCTCCAGTGAATCGTTATTGTCTATACAGTGAAGGATCGAAAACGCTAACGCCGACTAAAAGCTAGAACATCAAGAAGAAGGATCCATAAATATTTATGTGGGGTAGACCAATAATCTGCATCTAAGAAGCTTTGTCGCTATAATGTTGCCGTGTGTTTATAACTAAAAAGGCCTACCGATTTGTTTCTAACCGTTAAGATGAGAAAGCCATAAATAATATAATTATACCTTAAAGTTATATCAATATATTTATATATTATTTTGAAATAGTTTATTGTTTATATGTTCAGTGCTTTATTTTGTTATCCATGACGATTATATTATATAGATAAGTAAATAATTGATTAGTAAGCTATATGTATTAAAAAATCTATATTATGTTTATATCGAGAAATAATTTATATTGTAAATCAAGAACTTTGATTTTTAAAATCTATATATATATATATTATATATATGATAAATATATTATATATATATATATTAGTATGTATATATATCGTTACTTATAAATATAATTTTTAATATTGTAGTTCAATTAATATATATACGCTTTGAAAATTTAATACTAGCTAAAAATTAAAAATATTTTAAATTTAGTGAATATTATATAATTAAACTGTGTAAAAGATGGTATAGTGTATAACCAATGCACGAGACTTACCAAGCGCAATTTTTTTATTAGGGTAAAATTTTATATTTTATTAGTTCTTTATAATAAGAGTTAATACAATATAAATTATTAATAATATAAAGTTCAATTAAAGACAAAGGTTTAAGTGAAGAATTCAATATGAGAGTTGCTCCTCTCTTTCAAACTTGACTTGAACCTATCTTACCTAAACATCCAGAAAGACGTTGGAAATATATATATACCCTATACATAATTCATACTTATCTATAGGTATACTTAACAACGTGAACAGATGCTCGTGGAGTTGACCACTCGACATATAGTATATTCTCTAACCTTCCATTTTTCCGTCGCTATACTCTACGTATATTAGACTAAAGGAAGGATGTACTAGCTTCTCTCTATAATATTATGTGTCAATAGCTAATTGGGTGAGCATTGAAAAATCTCAGACTTGGTACGTTGTGGTGACCTAATTTCTTTCCAGTCACTTTCTGTTCTGTGGAAACTCCTTGCCATCTTCTGCTTTCCAACTGTATTTAATCTTCCTCTCTTTAAACCACATGTCTGTTCTCAACTAAGATTTTTGTGTTAGGTTTGGGCTTGGGTGGGGTTTCCATGTATTTTATTTCTGGCCCTCCCCTTGTAAAGGACCCAGACCGTGATGGTTGTTGAATGTCAGATAGCAGATCCACTCGTTATAAATGTACACTAGCCACACCGTTTTAAAAAAAAATGAAATATTATTATTATAATATTAAATAATTATATTATATATTAATATTATATATAATATATATTATATTATATATATATATTAAATATATATTATATAGTATATATTATATATATATTAATTATTATTATATATATAATATATATATTTATATATATTAATAAAATTATATATAGAAGATATTATATATTTAAATATATATATATATATAATAATATTAATATATTAATATATATATATTAATTATTATTATAATGACCTATAAATGTTTATTACATATCATATATTAGTACTTTATATTAGGATAATTTAATAATAAGTAAGGTATAAGTCACCAATAAATATATTGATTAGCCTCGGACGGCGAGCTACATACGGTCAGGCATCTGACTGAAGAGGCGTTTCAAATATATCTAGTCCCAATGGCAGGGTAGTTCCACGTCTCTGAATAGGAGCTGATCAGAGAAATAAACATCCAGTTAATATAATATATTATTCAATTATTTAATTTCAATATATAAATATATCAGTATATATATAATATACCTATATAATTATATATATAGATCTCTCACATATATATACACTAACTAATTAAACATATACATATTATATATTAAATATTCCCATAATATAAATATATTATCTCATTCATATTACCATAACTATTAAATTTATAAGTTATTATTGATTTATATAATTCAATGTTTCTTTAAAAATTATAATATGAACAATATACAGAGTTTACTCAAGGTGTAATTCTGGTTTCCTCATTGATTACGATAAAACCTCTTTGCGCATAGTTTATAATATAACCGAGTTGATAAGAATGCGGCTCAGACTCAAGGACCACATAAACACCAGGCCTCTAAGGAGAGTTCCGGACTTTACATTAAGTGTATGCCGTTTTGTCTCGCACACCTACTAGCTAAACGCGTGGCATGCACTCTAAACTGTAGTACTCAGGAATAAGGTAGGTGTAGTGCTACGGTGACTGGCAAACCCTCAAAATTACTTACGGTGTTATTAGGGAGAGGTCAGTGCTATAATATTTTGCCTATAAAAATATTACCAATATACAATGGTTTCAACACCATACCGATTTTCTTCGGTAAATATTGGTTATTTAATGAAGGTTTCGCTTCACGTCATTCAATTTACATAATAAATTAGTTTGACAATAATATATGCATCCCTCCGTCTCTTCTTGTTAATAGGGCTTAATGTTGCATATATTCTGCACCTATCCCCGACTCTTCGTTTGTTTTTTAGCTAGAAGCGTCACATACTGGATTCAATACCGGCAAACCCTCCGACTAACTGTACTTTGTATGTAGGAGAAGTGCTATATCTCGAGGCATCAGCTCGGCCTACCCACGATTTTTCTTCTTTTGTGGTGTTCACTCAATCCGCGCCAGAGCTCCAACCAATACATCCTGGAGCCGCATTACAACTATCCGATCTCTCAGAAACCGGTCTGCACCAGGTCTGCAACAGGTCAGCACCGGGTCTGCAACAGGACTGCAACACAGATCTCCAACAGGTTCTTAAAACAGAATAGGACCTATCCCCAACGTCGGCCTCTTAACAATAATAAAAATGAAATAATATTATTTAATAAAATAGACATTTGCTCAATACTATTCTAAATTTAATACGAATATTCAAAATTAATTTAAATAAGAATTAAAAAATTATATACATAATAATAGATGAATTAGCCAAATTACAAAAAAAACAAACAAATAATATTAACTAATGTAAACCCGAGATAATTTTTGAATAATGTGACTTATTTTCCTTATACACTAATAATAATTAATAAGGATATGTTAATAAGTTACGATAATACATAAAATAATATTTATACTCATAGTAGATAATTTCAGATAACATAAATAATAATAAATAAAATTAATAAGATATAATAATAATTGATGTGAATAAATACTCAGATGAAAAAAATGACAGAATCGTAGATCGAGGAAGCTGTCTCGCCATATATCCTATTATACATCACTACGTGTTTCTGTATCAAACAACAAACATGCTAGTCACTTTCGTTCACATTCGCTCTCAGAAGTATACTAATAAAAATGTAGCTCAATATTAACTGGGGCGTATGTGTCATAATCTGATCAGAATATAAGTAATATAATTAATCATATCATAAAGTAATAATAATAATGAACTCAACTAATAATGAATAATATAATGGATAGAGAGAAATAATAATAATTAATAAATAATAATAATAAATAATAATAATGATAATATGAATAATAATATGAAGACTAATGAGTAAATAATAATCCTTCCAGAATGACACCTGAATTATCACTTATCCTTTACGTACAACCCTCTCTATTATTATCGAGTCTTTCCGACTCTCCACATATTATACTTATACGCTGTCACCGTTATATTCGATTAGTGTACATTGCTTATCTCCGATCCCTACATTAACTGCTTTGTGTCAATTCACTGCGTTCAATAATTCTATATCCCAAACCAACATCTACTGTACACACATCTTTTATATACAAGTATAACAGACAAACGAAACTCTAAGAGTCAAATGCACTTTAAGCACACAACCCCTATCTATTTATGTTTAGTTTACATACCACATTTCCTCGTTTTAAAAGAAGATCTGAAACCTTAATATCCATAAATAACATTACCGTACCTACTCAATTTTTAGATTTCCGTTTATCACATCCTAAGTTTATCTCAGCGTCTAGAATCTTACAGCTCAAACGTTAAACGGTGTGACATTCTCATATAAAATGTGCATAGAATACATTTGCACTTCTAACCTCATTTAGTTATATTGCATCTCAATTTCGGTGGTCTATGTGCGAAAAACCGTACATTGATTTTCTTAATCCAAATATCTGAACATCACTAGTTAATATCAGAACCCAACTCCATATTATATTCGTGCAAGCTGTTGAGACACAATTGAGGATAGTGTGAAAAAAGAATACAAATTTTGTAATCATATACGATCTGATAATTATCCTCTTAGATTCTGTGTACACTTCTCTATTTATAAGTAAGTCCAACGTGTATTTTGATAGTGTATTGCGAAAATATCATAATCGCATCTACTCCAAGATATAATTAATTAAATGTGAGTACAAAATTAACTATAATCACTTCCTCGATTTTTCAACGGCGATCACGAAACCCATCCAGATACGTCTCAAATTGCCTCTAAAACATAAGCGAGAAGTAAGTTTCCAAACGAAAACAAGCACCTTATAAAATTTTTTAGCGCAGTACACAATGCTGCCTTAGTAATATATTGAGTTACTCTCTTTAACACGAGCAATGATAGAAACAGCATATATTATGCACAAAAACTAGATCTAGGATTATGGCACAGCCAGCAAAACTTATTTACACTGTAACTTGTTAGTGCACCTCAGTATTAACTTATCTCAGAGACTAATGATATAATGCCTTTCCAGCCCTACATAACTGAAAATCTGGTTCACTTTCGCTGTAGTATGAAGTGAATTATGCATTTGAGGGATATTATAGAGTAATGTCGTATTTAGAGAATTCCAATCTGTGCAATTAACGATACCAAACTGTCATACAACTCGCTCCACCTCCAGAGGTTGCCTTATCAGCAATCTCTCACAGAGAAGAGTATAAAATTCACCTACACCAAATCCTCACTTCAAATGAAAGCACTGATACCTCATGTATCATATTGTACCTCTGTGGTTGATGGCATTTTCTTTACGAAAATGCTCATATTATTCCTGTGAATTTCAATGACCCTCCTCATCACATTTGGTTGTTCTGGCACAGGTCCTCGCGACCTGGTCATTGGTACCGTATACACATCCGAATCCGATAAACTCTTTTTCTTGCCCTCCTCACGTCCTTTAGTCTGGAGTACCTTATCTTCATTTGCATCTTATGTTACTAATCACCACTTTCAATAACTCGCTCTGTATATAGACCTTGGTCATATTCGGAACCCTCCGGAGAGCGTGGTCACCATGATGTTAACACTCCTCTTCTACACCTTTCTATCTGTTCCACACTGGAGTTACACCTCTACTAATACTTGCTCATGAGATTTATATGGACGAGGCTCCACCTACCTTGGACTCCTTCATTAGAGTCACACCTCCCTTAGTGTAGTAGTTAGGTTCTCTCATATTCTCGCTGCTCCTCATCTCTCTTCCTCTTACTACTTATCAAGTCTCTACCTCTCGTCACTCCACTCTTTCTTCGCTCTCACCTTACTCATTTCGCGTCATCTCCAAACGAAATCACGCTATCTCTTCTCGATCAAATCTCTATTCGTATCTTCGCTCCCTCTTTCCTACAACTCCTCGTCTAATATCCCTAATCTCTCTTCTCTTCCACACTCCATCACTCTCCTACTCCTTCTCTCACTCTCGATCATCTTCAGTCTCTACGCATCTCTCACTTATGCTTCCTCTCTGCTCATCTCCTATGTCGGTCGTCACACCATCTCTCACCGGAATCTTCGTTTGGTTCTCACCTTTCAGTGCTCATCCAATAAATGCCTCCGGTTATGATATGCACCGATACACCTTTTATGCTCACCTATACCTTTCTGTTATCATTATGTCCATTCATTGCTCATTCACAAACGTCTCCTAAGCTTTCATTATTAAATATTTCAGATACTCATATATGCTTCTCTACTTTGGTGTGATAGATTCTTACTCTTTAGGTGATATTGATTCGCCTATATATTATGTACCTAGTGAGGATTATATATGGTACATTTACTCCATTGTCATTCTGGTATAACCTCATTCCATCATATCCTAATATTACTACCTTACTAACTGATGCTTCTTTTGGATCACAATATCCACCTTTCTATCACACTGGTAAATATTATGTTCTCAAATACTATCTTAGGGGGAATCCGCCCAAACTTCAATACATTAAATTAAATGATAATGTGACTACTGTTGCTAATCTTAGTATTAACCCTTTAATGTCAATACGACATTACCTCTCATATGATAAACCTTAGTTATTGTAAATGGGCCCTTCATTACTTCTACGCTCTAAGTTTTTACTGTTCAGTACGCCTATCAATCCTATTTATACAAATTTTTCTCTTACTACTTTTAACCACTCCTACCGCATATATATTACATAGTGTAGGTTTAACATATTATGGGTGTTACCTTCACGCTCACTTCTATTATATCCTGTATACATCTCTCGGATAATTTCTGAACGTCATTAGAATTGAAAGTAAATTTAAAATGTTCACACTAGTTACATCGCAGCTCTTATTAATAGCGTCCTCCCTCTAGTCAATTATATATGCATACTGAGGACAGCATGGCCAAAGGACTTCTGCAAGCCAGTGATTAGGATACTTGATAATATCACAAGAATATATACCGCCGAGCCGCTAGGCTTCCTTGCCAGAATCAACGAGTGGAGTCTGCTATGCAATGATTATTTAACTCACTTACTGTATGAGCTTCCCACAGGAATTCAGCAATATAAACGGTCTCCTAAACTTAATTTGCCACGCTCCACACTAAAGACCCGTGACTCTCGTCTGATTGCTTAATTTATGATAGTTCGAAGTTCTAATAGCATATTTAATAATAATGATATACATATTCAAAATCCAGTATCACTGAAAAAGCATTTATTTCTCATAAGAAACTTATCACTTCATATTACTCCGCACGCACCCAAGTTTCATATATACTAATAAAAAACAAACATATAAAAATATATGTTTATTTGGCCGCATCAGAGCCCATAATACAACGCTGCCGAAATGGTGCTAACATTAGTCCATTCTAATATGTTCTCAGTAGCAATATATTCTTTTAAAACTGCTCTGAACTCTCAATATACTTCAAACAGGGATTTAACTAACGCCGCCCAAACTTACTTTACTAAGTAGGTCTACTACTCTTGATCGACCTAAAGCAAGCCACGTTACCTTCTTCTTGTCTTTGGATAATTGCATCACATACCACATGTCTGACTTAAACCTCAATCACGGTATTAGTTCTACGTAACTCTACTATTCATTCCTACTATAGTGGGGATATATAAATACTACTAGTATGGGACGATTTATTATTTAATCAATGACACTTTCATGGTGACACTGTTCTACTAAACTCTTTATAGTACACGGATAGATACATTTCTCGTAGTTGCACACACATATATTGTGACATCACATATTCTCATATTTTAACTTGTCCCTTCCAATCGTAGTACGCCAATACGTGTCCTATGTGTTATCCAACACATTACACTATAAAACCAAGACTGTTATATTGGAACCCCCATATAATGACATTGCATCTAAATAATTATAACTTATGTTTCCTCCTATACTACTCTCATTCACCAAAATGTAATTCCGTCATTCGAAAGTCGTTCTCATTTACCTGATCTAAAATTACTTAAGCAGCAACATCTCCGTATTTCGTTATTATCAACTGCTATTCCTTATCTCACCTTTTGTTCTCTCAGTTATATGTCCTTATACTATCTACTAGATTTGTACTTTCTTGTGACTAGTACCATATTAATATAATCTATATTGAGAACCGAATATATATTTATTACTTTATACACTTACACTTATATATTGTACTCATTTACGTTATATACACTACCCTACAGTTTGTCAAGAATAATAATGTATCAACTTTACATTATTCTGCATCATTTCATCATGCAGTGACTAATATTATATATCCCTATCTATAACTCAAATAAGTCCAGTTCTAGTACCTCTACTTCCCTTCTAAATAGTTATCATAATTAATACCTAACATAGTAATATACATGCGAGGAACTGTACCCATTCTGTACACAGCTAAGGTGTAAAACATACCACCCTACCTAGATTACTAAAGTTATCATAATATTTCAATTATTATATCTTACTGTACCATGTACACTCAATACTATGACCTGTAGGACTCCATTAGAGTGTACAATAATTATTTAGAACCATTTCCATTCTAATATTGACCTAACCGAATTAATTACTCCAAGTCTGAACTACACCTTCTAATGTAATGAAAGTCTATTGACTGCATCCTGTTCAAATGAAACGCACACTATGGCGTATACATTACTTACCAAGTACTAATAACCTACCTGCAATATAAGTAGTACATGATACCATCCCAAACTATATAATGTTTGCATAACTTATAACCGTGATTAACATTTATGACACCTCTTCCCGCTAAATCATCAAGTTGTTATTGTCCAGTAACCTTCATCTTATATTACCAGATATGCACGATAAGCGTTTACGCAGTATGATATACTACTATACACAATTAAATGGGATATTCTTCGGTATCCTCTACTTCTACTTCTTCCTCCTGCTGTATAACTTACTTCCTTTGAAGATGAGGTTTCATTCAAATCCAATGATGTTTCATAATTACGGATTTAAAACGGTTACCGTACTGATTTCTTATAGGATATATACGTTAAAAATGTATGTCCTCATAAATGTCAAATTAGTACTGACGAAATAAGATTATTTTCCATTTCTTTCCCTACTTTGGGACCCAAGTACACCACCGAACATACTTCTATTACTATGATTATATAATATAATTTTTTGTAGCTAAAAATAAAAAAATAAACCAGATCTTCATCATCTTTAAAAAGCATAGTTCACTTGGCCACAACAACACTCTGGACCTGATATTCAAAATCTCAGACCAGGCTCGAAGTAGACAACATCAAATACTTTAAAGCTCACCAAGGTTACTTCTGGACATATAATTTTTAATATGCACTAAAATTCAAATTTCCAGGAAATTGCTCTGTACATAAGAAATTTATCCAATTAATATAAATCGTACTATTAAACTTAATTATTCTTACTTTCTCGTTATTTGTCCAGACCCTTTTCTTTTAACAAATTAGCACACATTATCTCTACCAATACAATAGACGAGCTCTCTCGTCTCGATACTAATATTTCACCGTAATGACCAGTTCCCGTATGCTCTATCGCGGTTAAGCAATGCAAATTATTCTTTAATGGTTTGTTTTTATTATTCTTGCAACGCAGACAAGCATAAGCAATACTCGTCTGGATTTTCTTCATATTCCATGCTATTCTTCACTCCTATCGTACAATCTCCATGACTACCATAGTAGTTACTCCTGGTCAAAAATATTATATCCTTTATTCTCTCTTATAATACTTTTGTGAGTTTACACACGTTATCTCGTGCTATATATATGCAAAGTTATACGTACTACGCGTTTAGTAATTCGTGAATTTATCACTGAAATAATTTCGGTTTATATACAGTGGTACTCAGTACTTCGTGCATATCAACAATTTCATAGTATATGTAAATATATATATGATACCTAAACTATCCAGTGTCTTCGTAAAATATATATTTAAATAAAAAATAATTTTGACCTATACAAATAAAATGTTCTAAAACTTTTACACCTATACCTCAAAGACGATATCTAGATTGTCTCAAAAAGTTCTCTCTTTTACGATATGTGAGGGCTTCTCCTCTCACAAGAATTGATATATATATATATATATTATGTAATGTGTAAATTAAAAGCTCAATCACCTTATTTCTCACCCTCCTTATTGATTAACCTTATATATAAGTGGCACAGCCCAGCTATTATATAGTTCTACTAATAACCAACCACTTGGAAGCGTCCTAACAAATAACTCTACTGTATTAGGTAGAGGGTCCTACTGAGATGAAAATTCGGGAAACGCCCACTCCACAGATTCTTCATTCTTCTTGTAAATCCATAAACGCCTGTTGTTCTCTCATCCGTCCTAACTCATCTATACGGATCCTATCCTTTACCTACAGTTAATATTGCATACATAAGAGGCTGCCTCGCATCTATTAACTTTAATATCAAATTTTCTATTTAAAACTTCACGCTGTGGAAGTTTTATACTTACCTAAGTATATCTCTTACTCATAATTCTAACCATGTTATGTGGTTTTTTCTATGTATAGAAATAGTTTGTCTAATTTGGACATAAATTCTGTAGAATGATACTTAACCTTAATATACTCTATGTATAATGCGACCTTAATTAATATATGAGATCCCAAAAAATCATGTTACCTTCTTTATTATATGACTCCAAATTATCACTTATTCTAAACTTTCACCTTACACGTTTGGTTTTTCACTCATAAAACTCGCATTTGCTACTCAGTACCTGCTATATACTTATAATTACACTCATGAATGTTCCTTAACTCTCCTGAAAATTCAATAATAATCAATTCATTCTACAACTAAATGAGGCCGAGCTACAAGTTCTTAAAATCTTTAATCGTAGTAACTTCTCTCTTGACACGTACTATCATCGCAAATTTTCCACGTGTGATAGCGTATATTTTGCCGATCTAGTGTACGTCTCTTCAAGCCAAAGGTTAATCTTTGATATATCTTAATTCTTGGTATGAGACTTCACGCTCAGAACAAGCTTGTATATACAGATCTAATGATTAAATTATTCCTCTTCTCTCCTATTCTCTCCGAAAGTCTTCAATATACCATACGCTCGAGGTGAACACTCTCTCCTATTTTATTTAGCGACATATTTATTATCCTTTGTTCCATAAAAATATGGAGACACTTGTCTTGATAATCTCACAATATCACACTGCACCTGTTATTCTAGTTTGATTCGTTACCGCTATGTTGAGAAACCTTTTCTCGACCTCCTTCCTCCAGCGATCTGTTTGTCTCCTTTCCTAGTCTCAGTCAGAATACACAACGTTTCTGAGCGATGGGTCTCATCAAATTTATTATACCATATGAATTCTATTTACTGTTTGCGGTTATGTACTACCGCGTGAGGCTCCACTCTGCAGCTATTCGCTACGGACTAGAATCTCTTAAACACAATCTTCCTCCTATCACTTCCCTGAGTGGTCTTCCATTATTCCACTATCATATTCGTCATGCTCTCTCATACGTTATCACCCTGGTCCCTCGGCCTCACTTTTATTTTCTTAAATGCATTTTCGGTCATTGGGACTGTCCAATTTCTCTATTCTCAGTTGCACCCTTTATGTTTGATAGCAGATTTACCTACGGCTCTCGTCACTCTTATATGAGTCTCACCATCATTTAGATCCATCCACGTTCCACTATCTACTAAAACGAATTGTATCTCTTGTTGTCCTCCTACGAGGATTATCGTCTAACATATGAGTTTCTCGATCTCATCTGTTACACCTGTGAGCGAATATGAATAAGTGGACTCACGCTTTAATCCTGACTTACACTAATTACTTCGATGTTTTCTTTGATTCTTGTCTTCTCAGAATCGTTCTCCTTTCGCTAACAATACAGACTTCTTAGAATTAACAATTGAGCCTGGACCAATATGTACCCAGCAACATTAGCTCTTTACTCTGACCCTTCTGTTCCGTCTTTGCTCGGTTATTCCAGTATATACGTACTAATTGAATCCTCTATATCTCACATCGTCCATATATACAAATACTACTACGAAATTCATTGCCTTTCCAATAGGTAGTCCCACCTCAATAGACTACCTCTAAACATGGCTTCCCGATGAAATTCTCATCTTCAGGATTCTATTAATAATAATAATAATAATGAGTAATATCCCTTTCATAAATTAAATATATATCAAATAATAAAATAAGAATAATACTAAAATGAATGAATAAATATAATAAGAGTTAAAAATGTTGTTTTGCATACCCTAAATACTCAAATCACATAAATCACCTAGTAAGGTAATAATAATATAATTGATTTTAAATGTTTGTAATATGTAATCATTTATTTTACCACCTTTTTTACCACCTTCTAAACTCTCTAGTAACAACTCTACTGGCCGATCTGATTAAGGTTAGTATTCCCTAGCTGTATTCAATAGTACTCCATTTGAAGTTTATATATTAGTTTAGATCTCACCTTATTCTATACTGTATAAACATATAGCAATAATATAATAATACTATCCTCAAAATACTAAATAATCCTTCAGTAATATTCACTGATTATATCCATCTAATCTCCAATATACAACAGTGCAATAATCGAACGGGTACCAAACCACAATACTATAATAATTTACAAGTCTTATTGTTCAATCCATAGAATAACTAACTATCTAGCTTCTATTGACTACTCAATGGTATACAATACATCAATAACCTTAATCATATATAAATAATGATTACTCACTCAATATATATAATGATTTCAAACAATAACAGAATAATCTCGCTATTAATAATCTCTCAATATATTCTATTTAACTCTAAATGAAACTAATATGAATGAATAATAACATTCTACATCATATATATAATACACAATACTCTCATATCAAATACTTTATTTATACCACTATGATATAATCCTAGATATGTTAAACATAGTTGATATTTTATTATTCAATTAATGGTATATATTCTCAACGTTATGCGATGATCGATGTTGAATCATTAACAAAGAAATATAATAATAATAATAAGGCTGTGGCACTTGATCACAAAATCCAACTCATACATAAACTTCAAATCAGACCATATAATTATTACAAATATATCCGTGAATTATGTAAATCACTTGAATAATAATGATATCAAATAAAATAATCACTTTTATTAATATTTTACAATACACTCTAATAATAATAATAATAATACCATGACTATTACCACTACTATTAATAAGTTTTGAAAAACACGAGTGTATAAATTATTATGTATATATAGGATTATCTCTGTATCTCCACTTGTTTACGAAATCATTTCCACACCATCAAGTTTTATTATCACCTTCAACAACGGTGCTATTTTTAAACTTTCAGGACCCATTGTAAACTCAGCTATATTACCTTAGTATAATGATATGATATAACTAATTTACTGTAGAGTTATGTCTGTTATAACCATACTTCGTACCTTTTGTATCCGATGAGCAATGCGACCAGAGATATAACTCTCTATCATCTTTGGATCATCATCAACAATACTTACTATATATGCCATATCAGTAGAATTCGGCACTACCACCCCACTCATTGACTTAAACGCGTAATCACATTTAGTATGGTAATCAACTATTAATATAGTCTGGTGGTAGTGGGCGTGGTTGGCTCCGACACGTCCCGTGGTGGTATATTGGTAAAGAGAGACAAGACGTATCGTCTCCAGAAAGCGCTCGCGGTTTTCTACTTTCTTTCCATTCTTCAAAGTCCTCTTTCCTAGGACATGCACTTGAATGTACAACCACAATGAGTGCGGACCTTCTATTCAGAAGAAGAGAAAATCGAACTTATCTTTCCCGATGTTTTCGCCCCTTTGTCTCTACGAGAAAAGGCGATCCTTGCTCATATACTCATCACTATATGTTTCACATCATTATATGTGGCCTTTTGCAAACTCAGCTGAATCCTTTACAGTACCCTATATACTATCTCTATTGGTTAGCTCCACTAAAATCATGATGACTTTATAGCTACATTGCTATGCCCTAACATCCTAGGACACCACCTCATCTTAGAACTTGCCAAACAATCTATTCATTTAACGTGACCCACTTTTCAACAATTGATGGCACCTTATTCTTTGTATATATATATATATATATCCCAACTAGTTATGACTACGTTTATACTTACTTCACTTATCGTACTATTATAACTCCCTTGGTATAACATCGTTTACCGGTGTGAGTGCTTGGTACTTCCATTACTCGGACCTTATATATAGGATCCGCTATACGTCCTCCTCTGGTTGCCTTCCTTCATTTTGGTAAGTAGTATATCATGGTATATACCCATATAGGATATAGGTTCATTCGCTTCTTAGGTTCTCTAGATTGTTCTTTCTATAATGTATTATATCATCTTATCATTCTTTGGATGGACGCGGCAAATCTACACCTCGGTGCCCTGGCTCGCGAGCGCGTCTAGCTCTGGTCTCGCTCTGGCTGTTTCACTCCCCATCCGCTATACTTAGGAGCCTTTTGGCGCTCCCGTGGTTGTCTGCTTCGGGTACTGTCGGGGCCTGAGCTCGAGGCGATATCGCTTGCTCTCCTTGGGGTTCCAGGGTATCGCCTGCCTTCTCGCGATGCTTCTGCTCTGTCTGAGCCTGATTCTTCTCATATCGTTATGTCTGACATGTGGAGAATCCACGTCTCGCGATTCTTCTCAAATATTCTGACCATGATGATACGTCCAATAACTTCTCTCAGTAATTTTCCTTTTTCTGACAATCAAATCAATTGGCCCTCTATACTATCTATTAACGCAAATACTTTTTACCACTCATAGAGAGATAACTAAAGCGATCTAAGTAACACTATGATACAGACAAATGGGAGTATAGCAAATATCTATGCATCTCATCTCTCAAACTTCAATGCACCTTGTATTTATTAATCATTCAATTGAAATACGTGATAGCCTTACGATGGATTCGAGCCACCCTCACAGACAGTAAACTCAATCTATATAGTATCAAGATCAGACACTACCTGAATACTCTGTCGTCACAATATCTCTCAATGACATTGTCTTTCGGCTACCTCTATGTCAATAGGTCTTGCATGTTTTTGATGGCCTACTCGAAGTCTCATTAACATTACGCTACTCGCTGTCTCTATTTTAAAAAGGATATTATACTTTGTGTAATAACGCATCTCTGTATTGATATCGCATCTACCTCACGTTCTTAATAATGACTCATCATTTCCGGACTACACCAAAATTAGAATGTATGCACTCCTTGATATACTACAGATCCTCATACGGGTTCCTGATAGACTATTCCACTTTAAAGATTACAGTTAACTCTTTGACATTAACAATCTTCTTAATCATATTAGAGCCATAGTACAATCTTGCACCATTTATATAATTAAAACTCACCCTAGTCACGGGAGTGATTCAAAGAGGGAAAAGTTACATGTTCTCACCTGAAATCATAATTCTTGTACCGTTTATATATTTATAGATATATTAATTATCATTAAGCTAATTACTTTATAGTTCCTTATCTTCTTATTCTTATCTTGCACATCCATTTCAACTTTACAGTTTACTATCTATATGTACATAATAAGTATGTCATATTGTTTCTCCTACATAATTCCTTTCATATATAACTACTCAATGCAATACTAATATATATATCTACTTTTGTGAGTATTTTATCCTACGTCTATCTCCTTACTTATTCTACTGAAATTAGTTCTCCACATTTTGGCTTTTCTCTGATCTATTGTCAAATCGGCTTCAGTTATTAACATTATTTTTTACTGAATACTAATTGTTTCTAACCTCATAACCTGTTGCTCGGAATATTAAACACAGTGGTTTCCTATCTTCTTGTTTAATTTCAATAGAGCCTGTGAACACTCCATTTCTAATACTGCTGGTTTACACTACTCTAAAAAAACTAATATCTCTGCCTGTTACTTGCTTTATTAACTACCTGTAATATGTTAATTTAACAATTTAATAGAGCCATATTGCTTAACTATTAATACCTCACTTTGGCACCTCCATCAATTGCCTTGCAGGTTTGCACTCACAAGGTCATGAGACTTACTATATAATTAATTTTTAATGATAAAATATATATAATATATATATACTTAATGTAACAAATATCAGCTATATATAATATAGAGAACAAGAAAATAAAATTAAATTTAATATTCATAAATAAATATAAATTTATATTCATTTTTCAGTAGGTAGTGATATATCCCACACTATCATAATGTATAACCTGAAAATGTTATATATAATAATTAAAATAACAATTAGTAAAGACTGTATACATACACTGCATTGTGTATATATATGTACCATTAAAAACGTAAATTTATATACAGCCCTCAATCTACCCTCATCACCAAAATAGTAGCAAATGTAATTAAAAATTACTTTTTTTTTTTGTATCACTTTTTTTTTTTTTTTTTTTCACCAATATGTCAATCGGAAAAATATATCTCAAAATAGAATATCAGTTGATAGGTACCAACTGTTGATTTGTAGTTAGGTTACTCCTTAAAATCTAACGATGTTAAATTAAAATAATATAATAATTAATATAATATAACATTCAGAAGAGGAATATATCATAAATAAAGAAGAGCTTCAAATGTTAATCAATCGGTAAAAATTCACACTAAATAAAATTTTTCAATCAAAAAAATAAATAAAATGATTTGAATTAATTATAATATAAAAATTAGTTCATAAAGGAGCCTTTCAATAAATTTTAATTAACGAAAAAAGGTTATTAAAAAATATGTACATTTAATACATTAACTCCGGACAATATAAAAGCTCTAACCTATAAATATTCAAAACATATATAGCAGTCTATCACACACTATGATAATGCATCTCCCAGATAAATTCTTAGTATATAGGAGTCTACCAAGTATTGACTCCGCTAAAAATTAATGTCAACAGTATAGATATCATACTCATAACAAAAAAAAATATTCTCGAAATGTGAGCTACCACTAATAATAAATTATAATTAAGCTCTCACACTTAAATATACCTGAAATGTTAAGTAAGCTCCGATAGACTATGACCCTACTACAATACTCAAAAAAATATCAAGTTCCACGCAAAGAATAATAATATCGAATAATAAGGAGTCACTCATACATAATATAATGATATAGATAGCTAAGTTGCTACATAATAAAGAATAATTTGAAAAAAAATGCCTTTTCAAACTTAAATTATATATATATATAAACCCTCAAGTCTTTGTTGTTATTGTATTACATATCTTTTACAGATGAAGTATAGAATAAAGGAGTTAGTAAGTAAGAAATAAATAAATTCGCCATACATAAAAAAAATATTATATATATTTGGCTAATATATATATACAATGAAATTTTTTTTTTCTATCTAACTTATAACAGGTTTGTATAGATTTACCCACTCTTAATGCTCTCTCTAATATATATACCTGAGTAATATTATGACCTCAAATAGCGCAGCAGCAAACCGATTGAGAACGACCAACAGCCACCAAAAAGATAGAGTAGTTGAGCCGGGAGACGACGCAACGCAACAGCATCGATGCTAGAGTGAGAAGAAGGAGTTCCTGGGAGTAGCACTGATATATATATATGATATATTTATATATATTAGTCCATAGGCAAGGTCCAACGTTCTCTGATAATAAGGGGTTCTAGAGAAAGAATACACCAGATAATAATATTGTATATAATATATTCATTTATATATTATGACAAGCCAGAAAATATCAGAATATATATACCCTTAATATATATATAGATCTACTCTAACTAAACCGATACTAACTTAATTAAAACCTATACATATATATAAATCACCAATCATAAAATATTAATTCTAATATTATATATTATATAATATATTAAATTATGATTTACACATATATATAATATTATTTAAATGTATTATTATCAACTATATACAGTCAATGTTTCTTAAAATAAATAACAATTTAATAAGTAACTCAAGGAATCTACTGTATTATTTACGTAACTTTAGAAGTGATATAGATCTACCGTATTATAGATACCTACTAGAATCAGGACGGTATATACTACATTAAACACCGTGCTCAATAGTTAGGATGTATCCACACCTATATCACCTGGAACTAACTTCTTCGGTATATAATGGGTGATAGTTAGCTAAGTTGATACCTAATCGGCGGTCACCCTACATAAATTTACTTCAGTAGATGTATATATAATATTAGGAGTGCTATATATATATACTCGGCTCAATCCATTATTAATTTTATTACTATAGGTTATATATATAATTAAGTAGTAGTGTCTATGGGATGCCGGCTCCTCCAAGTCTTCTATTTAACTATAGAGGATGCTATATCGGCTACTCCCTCCTCAGACTACTCTTTTACTTGTTATTTATAGGGAGTGCTTATATATTAATCGGCAACTCAACCTCCGTACATCTTTCTTATTGTTAATAGGGAGTGCTTAATTACGGCACCCTCGACTCTAGTTTCTTTTTGTATATTAATGAGAGTAAGTGCTATATCGCGGCATCACCTCCTAGATTACTTCTTTATTATGTGTAGGTTAGTTCAACAACTACGCCGAGTAGACTCTCAATACCAAATAACTCATTATGATTAGCCTGACATACATATCATCGTCTACACTACTTTACAAATAAATACCAGGGATACCGCACACCATGGTCTGTTACACCAGGTCCACATAGGTTTATCACCAGTCTTCCAATCGGCCCTTAAAATACATATAATAATAATATAATATCCATTATATATATTAACTAATTATTTTAAATAATTGATATATATTACAATTATTAATAATAAATAATCATAATAATGATGAAACCAATAACCACAACTATGCTTACAAATTTTTTAAATATATTATAATAAATAATTAAAATATATTAATAATAATAATAATACTTAAATAATAAATATAATTTATAAATATTATAAATTAATATAATATAAAATTAATATATAATTTAAATTTAATAATATTAAATAATATTATATAATAATAATAAATTAATTATATATTAATAAGAATTAAATAATAATTAAATAATAATAATAATATATAATAATATTAAATATAATTAAAATAAAAATCTGATAGCTCAGTTTGACTACAAACCTATATTAATACATCATCATACGATATAAGCTAAACATAACATACAGATTAACTACGCTAGTCTAACTTTCAGTTTCACATTTCGATTTACTCAGAAGATAACTATATAAAAAATGTAGATACCGCTCTTAATATCGTATAATTATATCGTTAAATCTAAGTAAATAAATAATAATAATAATTAATAATATAATTAATATTAATTATAATAATAATTAAATATAATAATAATAATTATTAAATAATAATAATAATATATTAATAATTAAATAATTAAATAATAATAATAATAATTAAATAATAATATATATATCTACTCTTCGT